>JAODUE010026489.1:0-7500 GCA_027564755.1 Amblyopsis hoosieri
GAGGTTTGGGGTCCCCTGCTGAAGCTGCTGCCCCCGCGACCCGACTCCGGATAAGCGGATGACGATGGATGGATGGAGGTCCGTTCACTATCAAATCAACCAATCTTGGATTGCGAATACATTTGGATTCCGAATACTTTTGTAAAAGGTCCCAGTTGTCAGTCCATCTAGAAAAGGGCCTCGTGCGAGAATTGTGGCATGCAGGGAGGGAATTTAGAAGAACTTTCGTAATTTACTACTTTTCTCGTATTCTTATGTTTATATAATTTTAATGAAAGAAATTCACAAGTAGTCTTGGCCTGTTGTATGAGTCATTATATTACAACCTGCTGTTTACCCAAACATAAAAATCTGTATTTCTGCCCGCTGTGAAGGATTTTGTTTGAATATACAGTATGAAAACTTCATTCTGGAATTATAATCTGATCCTAAATGTAGCATTGATTCCAAATCATTATTTATTTGATCACTGGATTTTTGCATGTGTACGGTATGATAGACTTTCAGAGGAATTCTGTTCTGTCTGTGATCCTATTAGTGATTCATGATTATGTTTAAATAAGGCACACATAAAGGACACTTCAAAAACCCAGTTGTTAATCATAACCGGAATAGGGCACAGGGTAATATTGCATTATGCATATTGGCATTCTAATAACAACTCGGGTCAGGAAAAAAGTAAGAAGCCATTTAGAAATGTTTTATAATGGTTTGATGATTTGGACAAGCCAATGCAGATTTTATAAAGGGCATGTTCATGTTTTGCATCTGCAAGGCCGATGTCACGGTCAATTAGCCTGTTCCTGTTTTATCCATATGTCCATCCTATTATAAATATATGTTAAAACCTGCTGCTGTGCTTTAGAATCAAGAACATATCAACTTCCAATACGCTACACCTTCTCATTATCTTCCTGTCTTTTATATATTCTTTGTACTCTGACATTTTCTCTCTACAGTAACTATCTTAATCTACTCAGCCAAATGTGTGCATTAGCCTACATTAGAGGCCCTTATTTTCTTCACATTCTCTCTAGATGCATCTCTTATCCCAGGGATATCTATTTTTATTCCACCCACGTTTTTTTTTCTTCCCTATTTCTTTTCTTAAAAAACAAAACAAAACAGTCTGACCTTTTCTTTGGTTAGCCCAGCTGTGTTTTGGATTTTAAAAAACAGGTTAATGGCAAGAGGGCTCAATGGGAGAGGGAGGGATGTGTGACAGTGCGATTTACCGCTGGGATTGCCATGCCAGCGAGGAGCAGAGGGTAAAAAATGGGTAGAGAGAAAGCAAGGACTTTGTGGTCTGGATTCTAATGTATCTTTTGTTGTTGTTTTTTCTGTGGTGGGGGGTCACTTTATTTGCCCAGTAAAACCCAACTGAGCTGGGGCTTGTTTTTCAGTGCAGCCCAGCTTCTATACCTCAATTAGTCTTCTTTAATAACTTAGCCTCCACAATTCCTGACAGTTGGGATTCTGCACATTATCCTTGTTCTACGCTAGGTTATTATTTTGGACAGCATCGCTCATTTGAATTCAGTTTTGTCTCCCACTGAGCACAGAAGAGCCAATACCCTGCAAGGACCCACAGTGCAATATCATGCTCACAAGGATTTGCTGTGGCCTAGAATTTCTTTCGACTTTCGAATTTCTTTTTGACCTGTCCTGCTCTGAATAGCATTAATGCTACCAGTGCTCTACTCTTCTAGTTCCAATAAAACTATGCGGGTCAGGCTTCTGGCCAGCCATGCAAACTGGAGCAGAACTCACTTTTATTGACATTCACCGGCATACATGCTAATATTTGGTAACATTATCAGACTTGTTAATTAACATTAGCGGAAGGTTTTGTCGCGCTAAGTGGCCTTCTGAAAGTACCACATGTAGAGTGCTCTCCTTACCTGTCAGTTACCTGTCAGTTGTTGTCATTCACATGGTCCACCAAGCTACAGTTAATTAGCATCTGATGTGCTGCAAATGTAAGGTCTGTGTAAATGTAAATCTCTCCTGTAACCCTTAAGTCCCGTTGACCCTGCCGTGGATTTTATATCCACCATGTCAGCTAAGGTTCCTCCTATTTCCCCATGGGGATTCGTGCCATATACTGTATCTCAACTGATGGAGGGGTGGAGCGGATGATTGATCGAAATTGGGGGTGGGGTTAAAAATGTTCGACACAAAGGAAACATGACACACCAGAGACCTTCAGTCTGACTTCGTAAGCAGGGAAATGCATTGCCGTGCAATGGGGTCCACAAACGTTTGATATGCAGCCGTGGACACGTGAGCTGCTGGAGCTATGTGTGTTAATAGGCCATGCCTGTCATCTCATGGACAGGCCAATGAGGGATGAGGATATTTTTGTGATGCAATAATTCATTATACTGTAAGTCATTTCTCACAGAGGAAGTTTGTAGTGTGCATATTGAAGTACGTTCAAGGAATTCAGCCTTGGAGACCCCTTGAAAGCACCTTTCTGTGCTTTGTGTGGGTTTGGGTTCTGACTCACTCTATCTCCGTCTGCATTCATTAGCATATCTGCTGGATATGGCAGCTAGTGCCTTATCAGGACTATGTGCTTTTATCTGTTCAGGCATGCTTTAGTGAGGTTGTTAGATAGTCAGGAGTGTTAGCATGTGATGATTGTTCTTTATCAGGTCTGTAAATGCATAGGAATGGTTCTGTTAGAAGTATATTGCATATAATGTGTGTGTTTGTGAGTGTGTGCATGTGTGGTGTGTGTCCTCGTCTCAGGGTGGGACTGTTTTGCCACAGTTTTGCAACACATTTCTACACGCCTAACACAAATCATCAGGGAATGCCTTTACTTCAACACAAATGTATCCACATTGTTGGCTAATGTAATGGACAAACATAGTTGAGATTACTTCAGGATTTGTTGTTGATGCGTTGATACATTAGTCTGTCTGTTTCCTGTCTATTTCATTTGAATATACATTTAGGAAGTACAGTATTTAAGCCTCAATGTGTTTATGATGTACGTAGCAATTCCTATCAACTCTATCAAATATGTTAGATCTGCATCTGTTAGGAACTAAATGCAGTTTCCAAAGTGATTTCCATATAAGAGCAAGTATCGCCTCTGGTTTAGTATCTTTAAAAGGGTGAGAATAACGTTTTTGAAGTTGATTGTGACTTGGGGGAAACTACTGGGGATTCAATCGGAACATTATAGCATCTTTCTTCACTACATACTGCACATTACAAACCAACCCCTGCTCACAACCATTTAATTGGAACCATATAGTCTCTAGGGGCTTAGCAATATAAAAAAGTAATAATAATAGTAATAGCCAATTGGTTGCAAAAATGGTATAGGCAGGGAAAAGGATGTATAAGAACAATACATACTTGAATAAATAAAAGCAAGGCTGTAGGGATGGATAATATTGGGAGTTGTCAAAATGATTTTCTGTGTCATATCATTCTATACCTACAGTTGTTAAAAGTTACTTTTCTACAGTAAAGGATATCTACATATAGGTAACTATAACATATGTGTGAGAGAGAGAGAGAGAGAGAGAGAGAGAGAGAGAGGGGGGGGGGGGGGGAACAGAGTTGGCTGTTCACCTGTCGCCGGTCATTTGTGGGTCTTTTGGGTGTGTTTTTAAAACCCTGCCCTCTCATTGGTGCAGACGTCTGGCAGGTACAGTTGGCCGGGAGCCAAGATTCCAGCAAGAATGAGTCACATGGGCTAGACTTAAACAGACACACACACACACACACACACACACAGAGGAAAGACGCAAGACAACAGGCACAACAAAAGGTGACAGACACACAAATATACATGCGCACGCACACACACACACCCACACACACACACAAAAGAGCAGAGTGTATTTAATAATTGTACAAACAACCCCCACTGCTCTGTTACCTCTCTCTCTCTCTCTCTCTCATGCTCGCTCACTCTGTGGTTCTTCCTAACGCGCACGCGCACGCAGACACACACATACATACACACACACAGACCCTCGCTCAGCAACAGAGGGTGCCCCTTGTGTCTTCCCTTCAGAACGTTGTAGGGAGGAGAGAGAGCAGGAGAGAGAGAGAGAGAGAGAGAGAGAGGGGCAAAACAGACGGTGGTTTCTCCTCCAGCTGCTGAAATTTTTATGACGTCTTTCATTATTTAATCAGCGCAAGTGGCCATCTCGCGCACACCTTTTCCTTTTTTCATTCAGATTTTTCTCTCCGGACTGGCATATCCCGTTGTGTGTCTGTGCACACTTGTGTGTGTGTGTGTGCTGGTGTGTGTGTGTTTGCGTGAACCATTACCGCCGCTTATCACGGGGAGCCTCGGACTATAATGGATATCTATTCTCGGAAGCTCTTGAGCCCGGACGAGAGCGTTTGCCTCCCGACTGGCGCTCGTATCCTTCCCCCCTGCTCGGACCGCTAGAGGAGATACACTTTGCCTCGCAGATTCAAACCCAGCTCGGCAGGCAGGCGTTAACTGCTTTGCCCTCGATCAGTCTTTCCTGCAGGTGGGAACAGGTTCTCTGTGGACTGCGGTGTATGGACTGTTAGCTTAATTACCCTAGCCGACTGGAAGGTCTGTTGTCTGTTAACTGTTTGTTATCATGTTATGACTTCAATGTTTCCATTCTTTCTTCTATTCTCCCCCAACCCGTTTGTGTGCCAGACGAGAAAGAGGAGACCGTATTGGGGAGCCTACCCTTGCTCAGTTTTCGTATCGGACTGGTTCAACCTTTGGATAACATCACCCGCAGGTACGCCTTTAAGGTCAGTAAACTTTGACATTCCCTATTCGGGGTTGGGGGAGGGTGGGGTATGTGGGCGTGGGCCTGGGTAATTAATGCACACTGCAGTCACATATCTTCCAGAACACCACAGGCAGGGGATGTAGCCGTACGTAGCAGGTATCAACGTCAATAAGAGCAGGACACAATGGGCGTACTCCTGTACAGTTGCCCTGTAGCGAAACGAGGGGGTCTCTTTTGAAGTGATGTCTCCATTTATCTGGCTACAGCTTTAGGATACGGGGGTGGGCCTGCCTCTGAGATGACTGACGCTCTCCTGAAGAGGGGAGGGTGGGGATAGTTGCAACAGCTGGGTGATTGGACCCTCATCGTGGGGTGGGTGGTGTTGGGAATAGGCACAGGGTGGCTGGCACGCTCCTCTTGTTAACGTATACCACCGAAGAAGAATCAGCCAGCAGGTTACCGCCTGGTTACAGATACAGGTTACAGACGCTGGGGGCTAATGAGCGACAGCAGTTCAGAGTGTTAGATAACAGCCCTGGCCCCGCTCTCTGTGTGTGTGTGTGCGTGTGTGCGTTTGTGTGTCTCGCACTTTCTCTGGACTTTGAACGAGACTGTGGATATGGCATATACTGTAGCTCTTTCACTCTCTGTGAACTGAGAGATTGGTGAAGGAAGGAAGGAAGGAAAGAATGAAGGAAGGAAGGCAATGAAAGAGAGGGAGCTGTCACTGAGTTTATGAGGCTGGGTGCGACGCTAGCAAAAGCCAAGCATCCACGCTTGTGTGAAGCTTTACTAAGCAGAAACAGACCTAGCCTACATTTAATTTGCTCATCTTTTATTCACAAGCGCCAGGAACACTCAACGTTGCATTTATATTGACAGCTATCACTGCTGCTATTAATGAGGCTATTTTGGCAACACGCATGACAAAAATACCATTTATATTTGAAAACCTAATTCTGAAATGAGTCACTGCTAAAGGCCGTGTCGAGGTAGTTATTTTTATTTGAGTCCTGTGTGATTATCACCCACAAACAAACATCTCTCTGCAGGTTAGGTACACACAACTGCCAGTGAACCACATCCAACTCTGGAGCAAACACAGTGTCCCCAAGTTCGCTGCTATGGTAACTTAGGCGCAGCTGGTCTCTTATAGTGCCTGTTTTGTTGGGGATTGGGCATAGATGTTTTACTGTTATGGCAATGGCAACAAGCAAATGAGTCCTAGCCTTGTACAGGGCTGTGATGCTATTGTTAGGATATTTCTAGATGATGGAAGATATATTATTAAAATATAATTTAAATGGCCAATAACATGGAACATGTACACCTATTCCTACCTGTGCAGTGCAAGGCTGGACAAAATGTGATGTTTATCGTTCTTCAAGCAAGGCATTTTGAAGGAGTGGCTTAACAAGGATAGTGCTTCATTGCAGACCCATGTTAGCTTAACAGGGTGTGCTGCAGACACATCATGAGTCATGAAGGCTATTTTCTGTAGGTGAACCAGACCAGGTATTTCCATTGTACAGCGTCTCTGGGTACAATACAGATTCCCAAAAAAACGTGCGCAGACGCTAGAGCACGCCTCGCACAGCACCTCACAATGCCGCAGATGCCAAGCAACACAGATATGGGTCAACAAACTAATCTTTGTTTTGTCTAACGTCTTAGGGTGATCTCTCAGATATGTGGATCTGAAATGATATGCGAGCGAGCGATAAGTCATGCAATACCAAGTGCGGTGGTTCCCGTCTGTGTGCCTTTTTAAGCCTCTTACTGCATCTAGTCTTACAGGACGTTGTTTCCCGTAGGGCAGAGAAGCGAGGTGTGGCCAGTTTTGCCGTTTCTCTTGCAAATCCACCGTTGTGAGCCGTGTGGAAGGAGAAAGAAATAAACAGCAGCAATGGGAGTCTCACTGACTGAGCCCTTGATGTCTCACCGTTACGAGGCCCTAACAATGACCCCCCAAAACTTTGAAACCCGATCGCACCTCTTTCCCGTACTGAACGATGGTGTTATACGCGAGTGCGGAGGTGCGGCTACAGCCGGGAGATCTGCCAGATGGCATTGTCTTCAACGCAGTCATTGTGTTGGGCAGTTGAAAGTACCATTGATTTACCGTGTGGTTAATTATTAATGCTCGCGTGTGTGACAGAAGCGCAATCGTAGGGTTGGGCCACATTTACAGATGGATGAGAGTAAAGTGCTGCCTCACCTCTAAAGATAATGGCAGTTAATATGTAGCTATCAGGTGGCTTTTTTTGTGCTAGATCCTGTCCATCTCTCTATTCAGTCCCTCCGCTCGGAGGTAATGCCAACCAGTTTCTCTTGCTATCTGATCCTCGCTCAAAACAGTGGATAGCATACCTTATATGCCGATATGGTTGCAGATGTTTCTGTTGGGGCTGCTTGCACAAACTTGATACACTAGAGTATACGTGCGTGCGTGTGTATGTGTGTGTGCGTGCGTGCGTTTTGTGTTTGCGCATGCGTGCCATCGTCAGTGGTATGTACACTGTAGATGTCAGTTCTTAGGTCAAATACGGTTTACAGCTTTCCACGCCGAGCATAATAATGTAAGTCATCTATTATAATGGATAATTTTTTATATGTGTTTGGTTCACAAACAGTCTGTCTCTGAGCTTGCTCTGTCTTGTTGCTACTGGTGGAACTGTGCACAGCATTCCCAGGTGTGGCTGCACTTACTTAAACCTTCCTGAGGGAGGGCCCATTGCCATTGCTGTGTGGT
>JAODUE010026489.1:10000-22478 GCA_027564755.1 Amblyopsis hoosieri
TGATTCCTGCGTGGCGGTGCTAGGAGAGCGTGGCCCTTAATTGGATGCTGTTTAACATTCTGCGCATCGCGGCCATAGTCTGGGGAAAGTGGTGTGGGGGGTGTGTGTGAGGGAACCGGCCGGGGGGGAAGGTTGAATCAGTGAGTACCCGCCGTCTCATTTTGTCTGTATATAGATCCTCCTGAAGATTTGTGTCCCCCACCACGCATAACGCTCATGTTCGCGCGTGCGTTTACGCCGGACACGCTTTTGTACAAACCGCGCTGGTAAACCCTTGTGAGCTAAGCGCTAAATGCAAATATGCATCTATTTGCGTGCATAAACCAGCCACATGGGCATAAAAGCATCTGTACAATCACGCACACACTCGCAGTCACCGTTTTTGGAAGTTTATCTTGAACATGCCTGCATAGTCTTGAAGATGTTTACCGTCCACTATACCAACACATCTGGAAATAACCACTACCATACTAAACCCGTATAGGCCTAATATAATTTAATATCCGTTGCATTTACTCTACAATTCACACTTCAAATAACGTTTATGTCCTCACATTTTAAATGGTGGATATCTTATTTCAATGCAGTTATTTGTTTCACTTGTCATAATTAGCCAATTAGCTGCTTTAATGGAGAGCCAAGTGTTGTCATTTAGGCAGTTTTTAGCATTGGATCTTTAAATACAATTAATTTCACCCTTTGCAATTAATTTAAATTAATCCCAATTCAAATACAATGTGGTCTGTGTGTTACTTAGATGATTTGTACATTTTGAAGCATGTAGTTGTAGTAGCTTAGCACTGCTAAATGAGTTAAATGAATCGCTTACGTTTTATTAGGCCTATACTAGTCTGCAGTTGTACTTTTTCCAGTAGCTATGTGGAACAGTGATCATGAATTATTGCAATCAAAAACTGTTTTGTGTGTGTGTCTGTGTTTTTTGACAATGCAATTCAAATTTGCTGGAAAAGCACAACTATGTCTGACCCAGGAAAATTATATTATCAACAAAGGTAAATAAGGCTCTTATTTTGATTTTATACTACACTCCTTAATCTTTGCTATGGTTTAGGGGTGATCTTTATTGACCATTTCCCACACCAACACCAACAGCAGGCCATCAAGATAAAACTCCTGGTCAATACCCCTTTTAGTCAAATTTATATTTGACACATTTAGAGGTGCTGATGAATCAAAATGCATTTATCAGCTAAATGATTCAGACTACCTACCAGTTGTCAAAACAGGTTAAAATGCTACAGGGCGAATACTCTATAAGCAAGTCAGACATAGGCTCCCTTTACCGGAGATTGGAAGTATAATCTCCCGTTGCGCTCTATTATCAACCAATCTAGAGGTGGAGAGGCGTGTTAATGAATGCCGAGCTGGGTGTCGTTCATTGGACAAGGGAGGTCGCGGGGATTAGGGATACTGGTGGATTGATATGCGGGTATGTGTGCGCGCGTGCGTGCACGCGGATAACCTAACGGGGCGACGACAGTCTGTCATGCTATACGGGCGAACACAGACGATACCCAACACCGCCTCGGCCTAGGGAGACAACGAGAACAGTGTAACGTAATTCCCTTCCTTTCATCTCTCTCTCTCTCTCTCTCTCTCTCTCTCTCTCTCTCTCTCGCTCTCTCTCTAAAACATGAACATGCACGCATAAAAACTGGATGTAGCTCTCTCACTAACAACGCAGACACCGCAAAGAATTATACGAAATGAGAAGCAGACCTCTCTCTTTCTGTGTGTGCATGTGAGTGTGCGTCTGTGTGTATGTGTCATTAGCTGAAGCAAACAGATATAGTAAGGATTAGCGTGCTGTCCAGGTTATTAAGGAGGGGGCTATCAGTTAATTCGCTTTAATTAAGCGTGGGCACACACGTATAGGCACACTGTCATGCAGACAGACCGACAGACAGAAACGCACACACACACACACATACACAAAAGCATCCAATTTCCCTCATGGGATTAATAAAGTTCAATCAAAACTAATCAAATGCACACTGCCAGAACGCTGGCATGTGAACACACACACATGCACGTATGTGCAAAGGCCACTGGAGGAGAGGGAAATATATCTCAAATAAAATTGGAGAATTACAAAAATATGTAATGTATCCACATAAAGAAAGCAAAAGCATCTTAATTTAGGCTGTTTATTTAAAGTAACTTATGTTCAAATATAAATACAACCAATAACCCTCAGTAGGTAGAAATGTTCAACACAGAGTTTCACCATTTGAAGGACCAATTTATTAAAATACTCCACTGGGATTTAACTGCTCAGAATATGACTGCATGGTGCGCACTGACAGTTAGCCTACCCGATGACAATATTACAACCAACACAAGAGACACATCCAAATACGTCACTTCCTCGTTCGTGTAATTTACAGGACAAATAAGGCTCTGGATGTAACGTGATTTGGACAGTTCTGCGACTTTAGCCAAGAGTGTGGTGTTTCGTTAATTAGACCAGCATTGGCGTTTCAGCTAAAACTCAACAACTTGAAAAAATAACATTGGCTGATACAAACTCGCTTTTTTGACCAACTAGATGTTTGGAATTGAATAAGACCTCAAACTGACAGTTTATTAGCTGCCAAAGCAGCAAATAAAATAGTTTTCCACACCACTGTACCGGCTTTAGTCATATGAAGAAATGGCTCCCATTACAATAACGTTTGGCCAAAAATAAGGCACCACTCAACAGACAATTGTCGATTTGCATATGCTCAATGCAAAACTTTCACCAATAAACCTCCAAAACCTTTTAATTTCTTTTAAATATTTGAAATATATTATCAGCGAAAAATCTTTCTATTTCAAACCTCCCTCCAAACGGAGGATTTTGTCGATTGTCAATGGATCCATTCAAAACATCTAGTTAGCATCATTGTTAGATCACGTTATAATGAATAGACATTTAGATATTTTCCTTTCTCTGCAGTTGATGGTGCAATGCTAACAAGTATGCAGAGAGATTAATGACATTACTAGCTAGTCAGTTAGGCCCTGCTGGAATCTGGATCAGTTATGTTTATTTAATTGGACATGAATGTTGGAAGGATAATGAATATATAAATACGTTCTGTAGCGACAATTATAAGCTCCCAGACATACGCCCTAAGTAACCAACTTAACCAGTAGCCTATTTACAAAATCGGTTACATTTACAAAGAATGATTAAAAGAAGCATATTTATACATATACATGAAACACATATACAGATAAAAAACAAACAAATCTTGTCTATCTCCTTGGAGGGAAATTGGTTTCTCTAACTTCCTGCCGGTCGTGTACTCTCCATTCTGGTTATCATAGTTTATTCATTTTAAAGTATGTACATGCATGTTTAAGTGCTGTGGATAAGGAACGTCCTTTTCAAGTCTTGTCAAAGCATTCATTTGTGACTACAGGTGCGCTTCATTTGGTGTATAGAGGTGGTGATTGCTAGCGAGTTCGGTGCCAAGCTCCCACCTGCATTTGTGCGTGTCAACGTAGCGTGCAACCTTTTGTTCACCCCCCGGTCATCAGGAAAGAGAGGGGTCACGACCTTGTTTTGACCTTGGCCACTTTCCCGACGACCTTGGCCTGCTCCCTCTTCACCTCCTTCCTGGGGATGGCCGTGGCCCGTGCCCCTACGTCCCTGACGCCCCCCGAGAACCCCCCGACCGCCCTGCCTCCGCTCCCCAGCCTCGGAGACACCCATGCTGCCTCCGTCTTGTCACGCTGGGCGTCCCAGGGACCAACCTCCTTTCTGGTTCCTCTGGCGTCACCGCACAGGCTCTTCACGTCCTGGCGCTCCCACCGGCTCCCGGCGATCGCGGCCATCTTGGCAGTGCCTGTACTCCCAGTGTTGTTCCTACCATGTGGCTGCGGCTCCCACGCGCTAACGTCCATCCTGCCGTCTGTCCTGACGGCAGGGGTGTTGTTCTCAGAGCTCCTCCTGGCATGGTGTAGGACGGGCTCTGGGGGCCCCTTCTCCATCTTCTCCAGCCCACTCGGAGCAGAAACGCTGCTCCCTGAGCCCTCCGATCCCCCCAGCGCCGCCGGTAGAGTCTGAGTCGACAGCGGCTCCCAGCGGTCCTCTAAGCACTCCACCGAGGAGCCCAACATGGCCGCCAGCTCGGGGCTGGCCTCCACTAGTTCCAGGGGCTCCGTGCTGTCAGGCCGGAAGGAGGCCAGCTCCTCGGCCAGCTCCTGCTCGTCGGGACCCGTGAGGAGCTGCGACAGTGAGGCCTGCCTGTAGAATTCCTCCTCGGCGATGGTTGACACCTCCAGGTGGGGACGGTGTCGGCGGAAGGCCCGCGACGACATCCGCAAACGGCCCAGCACGTCGGATAGCAGGAGCCAGTTTCTGGGCCTGGAGGGGTTGGTGGACAAACACAGCAGTTTAAGAGAGTAAAGTTACAATGTCAAAACCTTTTTAGTCGACACAATGCGATAATGTTTCAGCCTACTTTGTTAAATTAAAGGCCCGGCATGAATCCACTTTCCAAGTGTCACTGTTCTTGCTGAATGTTGTTTAATTTTTTGGGGAATGGAAGTGGCAGAATGGGTCAGACCGGATTGGTTACAATCCAGAAATGATGTCACACCTGGTGCCAAATCTGACTGGCTTGTGTACAATATGATTTGTTTCCCTTCAGGCAACACAACTGACTACAAAACTAACAGTTTTATTTTATGATATAGAGGATGTTTTAATCCTGCTGGATTTAACGAGCTTGGGAACAGATGCTGTCACGAAAAAAAAAAGGAAAAAAACTTTACAGCAGATTTCAAAATGAAAGTCCCATTTTAAAATATGAAATTCTTAGCGTTTATTAATACACTTGGAGAGTGCAGATGATGGGGTGGTTAGGAAGATGAAGAAGAAAGAGAGTTAGTATGTATGCTAATGTGTGTGTGTGTGCACGCTAGTCATTTATACAGTCTGTAGCTTTGGCAGCTTGTGTGCGTGATGGTGTGTTTGTGTGCGAGAACCGTTTATACAGTCAGTACCATCAGTTGTGTGTATGTGTGTGAGCCTATGTGTGAGATTGCATGCGCGTGTGTGTGTGTGCGTGTGTGTGTGTGTGTGAGCACGTGTGAAATTGTGTGTGTGTGAGTGTGTGTGTGTGAGGTGTGAAATTGTGTGCGTGAGAGCCTGTGTGAGATTGTATGTGCGTGCACATGAGTGCGTATTTGTGTGAGTGTGTGTGTGTGTGTGTGTCGGTCCAGGGTGGCCTTGTAGCCTTGGGAGAGCCATTAATACTGCATGAGACATTAGAGAGCGAGAGAGAGAGAGAGAGAGAGAGAGAGAGAGAGAGGATGGGCAGAGAGGCACGCAGCCCTGCTCAAACGACAAATTATACGGAAGAGCGCTCGATGCGGAGAGGGGAAGGGAGGGGGGAGGGGGGGATGATGGATGCTGGGAGAGGAGGGGGGGAACGGCGCGCGGGATGTGGAGGGGGAGAAATATATGCGGACAGATGGGAGGAGGAGGAGGAGAGAGTGGAAAGGAGTGAGAGATGAATAGATGGAGAGAGGGAGGGAGGGAAGGAGGGAGACAGCGCTGAGAGGGAACCAATTATCGTGGCGTTGCGTTCCTCATTACGTGGCGCTCTCTCTCTCTCTCTCTCTCTCTCTCTCTCCCTCTGTCTCTCTCTCTCTCTCCCTCTGTCTATCTCTCTCCCTGTCTATCTCTCTCCCTCTCTCTCTTTCTCTCGCCATCTAATTTCTCGCCGTCCATCAGCCCTGCACTGGCTCTTTGTCTTTCGCTCGCCTCTCTCACGCCTTAGTTCTCCCCCGCTCGTCCTCTCTCATGGTTTCACCGCCGTTCTTTTCCACATTCACCTTTCTTTCCCGCTCTTTTCCCACATTCTCTCTCTCTCTCTCTCTGTCTCTCTCTCTCTCTCTTTCTCTCTGTGTGTGTGTACAGTAGAAATGATACTAGTATTGTCCCAGTTGTACCCAGAACCATGTAATTGTAGTTAGCACTATTAATGTATCAACTATAGGCCAAAACGAATTGTTGACACCTGGTTAAGGGCGTGGCTACATCTGTTGGAGCGCTGTTTAGGGTGTCCGCCATCTTGGAGTGCTGTCTGAAATTCAGTTTTGATTCCCAGCGTGCACTAGGTGACTCTGTTGCTACCCATAATGCACTGCAAATGTAGCCTCCTGAGATCATCCTGATCATGTGAGCTCTGATTCTCGCGCCAGAGAGCTTGGAAACAGAGAGGGCACTTTTCATCCTTTATGCAGACCAGAATTAACCAGCGTCCCATGCAAGTCAATGGGAAGGTTCACTGATTCCATCAATTATGCCCATTATTTCTCTATAGGTGTATTTCTACAGCTGTCTGGGCGCTGCCATACGTCAGCCTCCACAGCAAAATGCTGTTAGTGACACGCCCACTTAAGAGACCGGAAGCGTTTGCTTCCTTTGAAACGCATTACATTACAATGCTCCATCTTTGTTATTATTCCAACATCTCTGCTCCTACCGCAAAGCTCTTGTTGCCCGTGTGGGAAACAATCAGACCAATCAGCAGCCAGCTATGAACCATTTTCCAAGATGACAGCATCTACATGTACATACATCGTACAATTAGCTTCCCACCAGCGATTTTAAACCTTCTGATTGGCTGAGATAAACGTAGGTAGTCCAATCATATGCAATTACCTTCAATTTAATTAAATGTATTAGCACCACCTGATTAGTAGAATTGAGGGGTTTCCAAGACGACACTCGCTGTAAAGTCAAGCTGTGGCTTGTGACATCATGACGGCACCACAAGGCTACTGTAACACCAAGTACCATAATGCAAAGCGGTTTCCTTTCACCTCAACGTTTTCACACACACAAGATGGCGGACGGACGACGATTAAAACCTCACAGAGTTGTTTAACAGCTGTAAAGAGCCTCACCCCTGCGTCAGTGACACCTGGATGTTGTAGCAGGGCAGGAGCGGCCGGTCGGACAGCTCAAACTCAAACACCTCCCTGCGTGCTCCCTGCACCTCCTCTTGAGCCTCGTCCTCCTCCTTGTCCGGGCCAGGAGGGTCCGCCAGGATGTTGTAGGCTCCAGGCTCGTCTGGGGTCTCTGTAAGCACGCACGCACACACATACACACTACTTGTTACCGCCATTCCTTTGTGCGTATGCACGCGCACACATACAGGAATTGAATAATATAGGTTTAGCTGTGTACAAATACTGTATACGGCCAGAGATAGAGATTCTATTCTCCATGCTCAATGGCTCTAATGCTGCCATCGTTTGGAATGATGCTTTTGTGTAATGGCATATTGCTAGTGTGTGTGTGTATATGTGCGCGTGTGTGTGTGAATCCAAACTCACCACACACTGAGCTGCCATAGAATTCCCAGTAGATTCCCGGGTCTTCCTCAGTGCGTCCCTGCAGGTCAGCTAGATATTCTGCAGTAAGGGAGGTTATTTGTTCTGATTAATTTACATGTGATCTGCAATCTGGTCGTTTATTATACAATAATATGTCGTCATGACAATGTAGCACAGAGATAGACAGGGGGGAACAGGGGGCGGGGCTTTTATTTGTCATAGGCCACTGAAGAACCGACCGCTCGCATATGAGGAATTTAATGAAACAATACGCGCACGCACACACACACCTCCTACTGACACAAGTTGACCTTTAGAACATGGCATTGTGTAAGTGGCATGCGCACGCAATGCGTGTGTGTGCATGTGTGTGTGTGTGTGTCTCATCAAGGACCTCCGAGCTGTACAGCTAAAATGAACACTCTGATAAACACACACCGGAGGTTGTGTGGTTGTGTGCTTGTGTGCGTCTGTGCGTCTGTTTGTGCGTGGGGGTTTCAGACGGAGCCAGTTCGTCGCGTCGAGGGGAGTTGGCGCTTGCCACTAAACACACACACACACACACACGCGCAGATGTGTGTGTGTGTGCGTGCACTGAACTGCTCAAGGATTCAGCAGCCATGCCTCATTAGAGAGAGAGAGAGGGGGGGGGTGGCGAAGTGCTTTCTCCATGCGGGAAGGAGAAAAACATGGAGGGTGAGAATGGTGAGCGGAGAGTGTGGGTGCGGACTCACACAGAGCTAGGGGAAAGGGCTGAGACAGAGGGCGGGAAGGGACGTGACGGAGAGAGAATGAGAAGAGAGAGCATCTCTAATGTGTGTCCGCCACACGGAATTGTAGACACGCCTCAAACGCACGCACACACACACACAGTAAGTAAACACGGTTATCGTCGCTACTTACTTTGACAATTAAACCTGAAATGTCTTTTCCGTATTCTCCATGGTGTGTTCAGTGTTACATTTGGGAAACGCTTATTTCGGCAACGTTCATTAAAAGGGGGTTCGTCGTGGGGGGGAGGGAGGGGATGAATTTGACAAAAGAATAGCGCTAAAAATAGCAGCAAAGATATACGGCTCCCCCATACGTTGCGTACCCTCGAGGAAGGTCTCCATCTCGGCACTGTGGGTCATGTGAAGGGGTCCCCGTCCCGAGTATACGGTCAGGGTGGGGTCTGCCCCGCAGGACAGCAGGTATCGGACCACCTCCACGTGATCGTTCTCCACAGCGTCATGGAGCGGCCTGCGTGAGAAACATCCCCCATCAAATTAATTCAATATCGGAATTTTCCGACATATCGTGGAATGTGTGTGCCCGCAAATGTGTGTAGCCTCTTTATTTCATTCAAAATTCACCAATAAACCTCAGCTACATTAGTATTTCAATGGTTCTGTGACGGTAAGGAGCGCCCTCTGTAGGTTATTCGCATTATTACTGAATTATTCAGCGCTAGCTTGTTGAGCTACCTGGTTCCGTCCTGGGCGCTGCAGTTGATGTCGGCGCCGTTCTCCACCAGGTGGCGTACAATTCCAAGCCAGCCACGGGTGCAGGCCTCGTGGATTGCACAGTAGCCAGCGTTGTCTTTGTGGTTGACGTCACAGAGCCTTCTCTCCAAGCAATACACCACTACCTCCTAGGAGACGCAGATAAGAGGAGGATTAGATTGTGCTCACCAGAGCCGCTCACACACATTACCTACGATATCTATTAAAGTATAACACCACCCCCAGCTCTGAGCCTGACTCCACCCACTGCACAATTTTGAAAAATGCTGAAAAGCCTGCAAGATGCTAAGAACCCCCCCTTCCCATCCCTCCCCACAATCAACATTAACGTTAAAGTGTTGTTTTTATATTTTATATATTATGTGTTGAAAATTGATAAACACGTCGTATCCGTTAAAAATGAACCCTGTACCTGGCTGGGTTTAAATGGTACACTCCGTCTGCTCATATGTCATCAAATTCAAATGTTAACATTAATGTTTATGGGGTTCCCCACTCAGCCCCTCCCCTCTCCCCACTCACACGGTTTTAACATTTTTCAAGTAGTAGTGGGTGGAGTCAGTCTCAAAGCTTGGGCGCAGTTACACTTTAGCATTAGAATTTGATGAAGCACAAGTGTGTGCAAATATGAAAATGGCTCTACGCGTCATATTGGCTTAGAATCACCCAACACCCTTGCTGGCTTAAAGGCCCATTTATGCTTCTGTATCAAAGCTACGCCGTCACATAACCTACGGCATAGGGAACCTCTCCACAAATTTTACTACTATCCAGTCTTGTGGATGCAAGCCCATATAATGCCATAGCATGCATGCACAGACTGTCTCCCTTTGACAATCCTGGTATAATTATTAGATTCGCTGGAAAGAAACATTTTTATATGTCTTGCTTGAGCATTATTAACCAAGACTAGACTACAACTTTGCACATGAAAAGACAGGGATTTTCCTGGGATTTTTGTGTCGCAGACACAAAATAGTTTTCCTATCATAAATAGGATATAAGAGATTCACTGGAAATAAATATTTGTATATGCTTATTTCAAAAAGTTTTGCACTTTATTAGTGTTTCCCTCTATGGGATTTCCTTGTTGTTCAGGCAGCGAAAGTGGTCTTTTATAATATTATTTTGTGTCTGTACAGATTGTTTCCTATGATACAGTATTTGGTGTAACTAAGATATATATTTTTATATGCTTATTTAAAAAATTGAGTTTACACTCAATTTGGGTTCTAATTCAGGTGCATTTAAGACATGGTACTTCCACATTTTGCCGCTTCGCATCAATCGCATGCAAATCTCTTAGTTACACCGACATGTATAATAGGAAACAATCTGCAGATACAAAATTGTATTTAGAAAAGACTGCTTTTCGCTGCCCGACAACAATGAAATCCCACATATAAATCCCCCCAGGCTCGAGATTGAACACTAATAGAGTGTAAACGTTTTGAAATAAGTATATAAAAATATTTATTTCCATTAAATCTCTATCATAGGTAACAATCGGTGCCGATGCAAAATAGTATTTTTAGAAGACCACTTTTCGCTGCCAGAATGAGGAAATGCCATAGGGAAATTCCTGTCTTGCATATTGTGTTTTACTGTATCTGGCTTGTAGAACCCAAAACAAATTTCCTCAAGAGGACAATAAAGTATATATCTATCTATCTATCTATCTGTCTAAGTTCTTGGATAATAATGCTCAAGAAAGACATAAGAACATATTTTTCCAGCGAATCTAATAATATTACCATGATTGTCAAAGGGAGACGGTCTGTGCACGTAGGATATGGCGTTGTTATTAACTTTCCTAATGGTATGACTGCTGCGTCGAATCGACGGATGGACAGACACGCAGTTAAATTTTTGGAGAGGTGCACGTCAGCCTAACAGCTTACTGACAACCTTGTTAAAAAGCACATGCGCTACATTCTAAACAGAAGGTGGTGGTAATGCACCATATAGACAGTAGATGGCGGAAATATCCAATAGCGTTGGATCCCAACTTCTGTGCAGTTTCAGGGAGGAACCTTGCATGCTAAACTACAGTATATATTGGCCTATGGTGTTGGTTCATACCCGCGGCTGGCTGAAATAGGCTTGCCTCCTTTTGACTTGTTTCATAATTATGTGACTTTTGTCAATATTAATTTACACCAGCATTGATGTGTCTCATCACATTTCAGTGCTATTATTTAGTTTACAGCTCAAAAAGCTATTCTAGCTCAAAAAGCACACATTTTAGGGTGCCGTAACTTTTTAGCTAACTGACTGGCTAACGCACTTAATAACCATACAAGGAAATGGCAACCAAAGAGGGGCATGTTGGCCTCAACGGAAACCCTGGCTGGAAGGACACACTGCACTTAGCAACACGGAAAGGTGGTCGTTTGCATAAAGCTCCGTCATAGGCTAACCGGAGAAACACGCAAGAGTAGCGTGTAGGCTGCAGCGCACGCTCTCATACAATCACATGGAGACAGATACGCGCAGGCTGGGAATGAATGCAAATAGCCAATTAAGAAGGGTTGGAGAAGGCAGGCAGGGGGGATAAAAATAAGCCCTGTCGAAAATGAAATGACGGCTGCAGCGTGTTTGCGCGTGCGCTGCTTGGCTGTGCCCTTTCGACCCGTATTCATAACACGCTCGTATAAACTCTCATCCTTGCACACACACACACACACACACACACATACACACACACATTTCCGTTCACACCCCCACACTCGTTCTCCATCTCCCTCTTTCGCTTGCCCTACCGCTATCTCTCTCCCTCATTCTCTCTCTTTTTCTCTGTGTACACACACGCACACGCGCACGCACAGGGAGTGTATTTGCGCCATAGGTTAAAGGACATTGTGTGTCACTGGGTTTCTAAGGGGTCTAACGACCGCTGACAGCTAGTCCTGGCATCTGACCTATACATACACACACACACACACACACACGCAAACACACGTGATAAATAAAGGCCATGATGAAGAGAATGTTACAGACAAAAATATTTTAAATATTACATTTGCAGGGTAAACAAAGAGTACATGCGGTAAATATAATTATTTGGAGAGCGTGTGTGTGTCTCTGTTCAAGCAAATTGTGCTCTGGTGGTTACCACAGCAATTGGTGATGGCTTCATTTGCAAAATGATCTCGTTAACATGAATATCACGCTCTCTATGAGAGAGAGAGAGAGAGAGAGAGAGAGAGAGAGAGAGAGAGAGAGATGAAGGGCAAAGTGGGATTTGTGAGTGGTGACAAACGTTGTAGGGACGCATGAAATATTCAAACTGTGTTCCGAACCTCTGCGCATATGTGTCTGTGCGTCTGTCTGCGAGCGTGACTTGTGTGTGTGCACGCATTTTGTGTGAGCGGGTGCCGTCAGTATAAGTCGATCGATATTCGGAAAAAATTATTGTTCCATCGTCTCCCTCTCCTCTATGGAGGACCAGGACTGCCAAAATAAAATAAAAATAAATAAATATATAAAAGTATAAATAAATAAAGAAATGTAATAATAATTTAATAAATATACAAATAATTGAAAAAATTATTACATTTTTGTATTAAAAAAGGCTATTTCTGTATTTTTACATGTATTTATTTATTTAT
>JAODUE010026500.1:0-22476 GCA_027564755.1 Amblyopsis hoosieri
GTTGCTTTCCACGGCCTGCGGTTGGGTTAGCAACACCGCGGTATTCCAATTTTGCGGTTATCGCGACAGCCCTACTTATTATATGTAATATTCATGTAATAAACATATGTCCAACATATTTTCTTTACGCAGTAGTAGGAATAGTCCCAAACTTACACTTTTCTGGACCCTATAACTAAGGAAGAAAGTAAATGTTAGATTTATGAGACTTTAATAAAACGATTAAAGCATGTACTGAAGTGGGGAATTGACACTATACAGTACAGTGCATAATCTCTGTGCCCAGTGGTGCATAATGACTGCTTTGGTGCTGTGTAAAGACAATCACACAATGGAATCTCATTAGCACATCCTGTGAAGAAAAATCTGTAGACTAACCAGATGGTCATCGTTGAACTTCAAACGCTGAATTTGGAAATGTATTTTACAGATTGGTTGTAAAGTGATAATATTTTTGGAAAATATTGCCTTTAACTACTTGTAGTGATTTAATCACGTGTAACCTTTATTAGCAAATGTATTTCAATCTCAGCATCCTACTGTAGAAAGAGACACAATTTGAATAAAAGATCAGTATTTAGATAGGAAATATAAAAATATAAACCGATATTCTGAGATGTCTTTTAAAAAGCCTGTAGTTTCATATATTTTAAACATTCTGGATAAGGAATTGAACTAGATAGTACAGACAGTTTTATTGTCTTTTAACATGCAATACACAAACACAGCATTTTCCTGGTCAGAACATGATGTGTGTGTGTGGGTGCGTGTGTGCGTGTGCGTGTGTAGGGGCATGTGACATACTGGTTGAGGGAGACGAGAGCATTTTCTATCACATCTGTTCCTTGTGCAGAAGGGGATTTGGAGCAGAGGCAGATTAATGAGAGAAAATCGAGTGAAGAACAGAAACGGGGGGGAAAAATACCAAGCGCCAAAAAAAGAACTGCAGCCATGCATGAGAGTTTTAGGAAATGAGCCTTGAGCTTGTTGTGGTGCGTGCACACACACACACAAGCACAATTCTAGATTATTATGCATGTGCTGCCGTAACAAAGACATATACAGTGAAACAGCAAAGATGACATTTTATAAGGTCCATTACATTAGGCTGTTAGATAAGCATTGTAATGTGTGCAATAAAAAAAAGTTATGGAGACACATGCTCACACATAATGTTTGTCTGTTTACCCCTCTGCCGATTGTATCCTTTTATCAGAACCGTCTGGAAGAGCATATCTCTTTATCGATTTCCCGTTTTCCCCTTAAAAGTATGTGCAGTCAATTTTGTGTGTGTGTGTTTGCGTGCATGCGCGTGTGTGCGTGTGTGTGTGTGTGTGTGTGTGTGCGCGCCGCAAACACATAAATCTCATGAGTGAAACGCAGATGGCCCTCCAAACACTACTGTCTTCAACCTGCCTCTTGCCTGAAAACAAGTATTTTTATCGCTTCGAGCTCCTTTCTGTGCCTAACCGTGACCGTGTTTGTCTATCTTTCCCGCCTATCTGCCTGTTTCAAATGTTTTTTTTCTAGACACTTCTCTCTCTCCGTCATCACCTGGGGCTTTCATCTTGGCAGGGTGCTTCCTTTATGAGAATACTCCAATTGGCAGACAAGCGCCCTTGTCAGACACTATTCATTGTACTTGCATAGATATGAAAAATGTTTTAACAAGCACCAGTGAGTTTTCCGGCACAATGGAAGCTGCATACCAATGGGCGATCCTATGGCCAAATTAAAGAGCCTATATAGTGCTCTTGTCTGAGATTTAAAGTGTCACTACAGCAGACCAGACTCCAGTGGAAGATGAAAGTCAAATTAAATTGTTTATTTGTGGAATGCTCAGTAACTGTATAGTTTTTAGCCGTAATTACTTTCACTTGTTTTTGAAATTGTTATCCAACATAATACATCAATAAAACAAGAAAGTCTATGAAAAATGACTATCGCATAACATCAAACAACATATTTAACCTTTTAGAAATGGCGCCCCCATGCCTGGAGGCTCACACACTCTGCGAGTTAAGCACATTTGTTAAAATACATTTGTGATTGCCTTTATTATACACGTCTGGATGGCCAAGCCTCTCTGCTATTAACGTAATCTAACAATCATTGCCCAAATGTAAGCATTTTTCAAAGTCAACCAGATTAAAACCCATATCGCATATTTGCGTGTGTAAATATCGCTTCTGCACACAACACGCACGTAAATAGCAGTATTTTTTTATGTTAAGGAATGTAAAATACCATGTACCATCGGAAAGAGCGCACTCACTTTGTTCAAGACACAGTATCTGCCTGCAAATTTCAGCACGACTGGCAAAAACATCTTATGAATATCGAAACACGAATTACGTTTAGCTAATTAGTAAAAGCACACTTTGCCTTACCTGTGATGAGTTTGTTGAGAAAGATTGGCCTGGGTAGATTGAAAAAACTTTTTACAACAATATTCCATGTGCATAAGCATTCTAAGAACGTATCACTGTTCTTCCATTTTGAAGATATTATTTCGATATTAGACAGCAATACATTGGGGGTTGTAGTTCTACGATAGGTCACTGGCGTCTTATAGACATACATACAGTCTGCGAAAGACTACACTCTCTCTCAAACCCATGTTCCCGTATTCCCCGGGCCGATAGGAATATTTTAACTTTGGCCAATCACAGCTGTTTCTTTTCAACATGGGCTTCAAGTTACGTAATCTTTTGCAACAAACGGGACTGGAATGCACTTTTTTAGTGAGGTATATTAAAAACTTTGCACTCAGACTGTAGTTAATAACATATTTAAGCACACACGTGTATGTATAGACCTAAACATGCATGTAAGACTACCAGACATATTTCAAAATTTCTGACATTCTTTGTAAAACCCATATTTTGATATGTTTACTCACAATGCCCTGCAATTATACCAATCAGCTGTTGTATTGTAGTCCTAAAGTGTAAAGGAGTTGCAGATGCATAATTCCAATAAAGTATTCATCAATATAAATAGCATTATGTCAGGCGAAAATGAAAAAAAAGAGATGTTTATGCTGTATTTGAGCTTCATTTACTAAGGAGCAGTGTCAACCACATGCAATATTTAACCTGAATTGGAATCTCACAGGGGTTATCTACATTTTTATACCAAAATAATCTTTGTAACTTGTTCAGAAGTGTAAAAAGCCTTATGTAATGTAAGGGAATGTTTTTGCAAGGAAAAATACTTTGAAGATGGCCAAGGGAGCTAGGGTTTAAGAGTTAATTACGCATTTAAAAATGTAAATGAATAAACACGTGTGAAGTAAGTACTGTAAGCAACAATGCCGATTAACTTATCAAAGTTAAGTTCAGTTCAGTTCAGCAGTAAACGTTATACCTAAAGTTCATCTAAGTGTCAGTCATATTAAAAAGTTTCAGTTGACAGGAGACACGATAATAATAAAACAACACATAAAACGGAAAGTTGAGAAGTTGCTTTAATAAGAGTGCCTATATTCAGTGTATGAAATCCTTACATATAGATTAAACCACTGTCAAAACAAGGCTTGAAAGCAGAGGTGCACGACACTTAACTCAATAAAACACAATTGGATTCTCCAAAGTAGATTTTTCTCAATTAAACTATTGTGACATGTGACCTTGACCTGCACCATGGTTATCACAACAGCCACATTCATTAGCCACGTTATTAGTGCTCAGATTCTCTCTGTATATCTCTCTCACAAACACACAAACACACATACACTTCTATACACAGGTACTCTATATTCGTGCCATCTCTCCTCTCTGAAACCTGCACACCTTGTGTGTCTGGGGACCGTACAATAGGCCATGGCAGGCAGCCAAGAGTAAGATAGAGGGTAAGGAAGTGAAAGAAAGAGGGCTATCCTGCCGTGGCTAGCTATCCCATCTGTCTATCAGCATGACAGTGTGTGGCCATGAAGCTAGCAGGGGTTCCGAAGGCTTCTGTGTAACCTGAGAGTCCACCTGGTAGGTAGCTTCAGGAGGCCCTATCTTGATGATGTATCTACTGCATAAATTATGGGCTGCAATTGGCCACACTCTGTGCTTGTCATAGATAAAAACGAGCAGGGTTTTCAGCTGGCACATGAGGGATTTGAAGATTAATTTTTGCCTCATAGTCAGAAATGTCTCGCTTCCGCCTGCTGAAAACATGTACATTAATGTTTGGCTCCCGTATAGGCGTCAAAGTTGATGACATCATCAACACACTGCAAAAAAATGCCCTGTCAAATATAAGTGCAAATATATTAGTTATGAGCTGACTAATGCTTTAAACAAGACAAACTGGCTGCCAGTGCAGTAAGTGAAATTCTCTTGATAAGATTTCTTAAATTAAGTGCACATTTACTTAAATTAAGTCACTAGATAAGCCACTAATATTAGAAACAAGACCAACTAGATTTAAAATCTAAAAACAAGATTATCACACTAAGTTAGATATAGTTTGCTGCGTTCTGCGTGCGCTGATTTGAGCAGCAAGGATGGTCTCTCCGTAAGCATAGGACATTTTTATAGACCACGAAACACTTCTTACTCTCTTTAGAATGAAATGCACAGCCCTCTGCTTCCTTCAGAACGCACCTGGCCTGCACTGATGAAACTGTTACGCTAGCTTGCTACATTTGTTCATCTCCATTCTGCGTCTTTCTCACCATACTCCTTTATCTCTGTCCTTCTCTCTCTCATTCTAGCCGTCTGTCTGTATATGATCCTACATTAATGCTGTGCTTAAATCTCTGTAATAGGCAATTTGGCAGAATAAAGGTTATGTGAGGACAAAGTCCTTCTGCCTGCAGCCTACCGAGCAAGTATTTTTCATATTTTGCCTGAATGTTGTACAGGGGCAAGATCACAAGTGCTATGGAGTTTGCAGGGCGCTCTGTACGGCTGATGGTAATTGGACCAACAGGGTACAATTGCAGGAAGAGGGAATAAGGGAGAAAGGGGTGTATGAAAGGTAGACAGAGAAATAAGAACGCAGCTAAAAATAAAATGTAACAGATCATGCGCTTTCAGCCTTCCTGTTTTCCAAGACAACCAGTTGAATCATTTTACATTTTGGTTATTTAAGGGCAAATGAGATGTCATTAATTGAACACACAGTTTGCTCACGTGTACTATATGTCTCAGTAGAGTCAGTGGCACCGGTGAATTTGTATTATTTAACATACAACTTAAACGTTAACAAATATTTACATTGTGGAGGTTATATATTTAAAAAAATATGGAAAACTGTAATATTTTATTGATTTTGTCAATCTCAAAAGAAATCCGTGTGAGTTTGTGACGCCACCAAATTCAAACAGGGATACATTTTGTACCAAACAAACCATATTATCTCTTTAGACCTTCTCATGACTATGTGCCTTATAGTCTACAGGTATTGGTCAATGTATGTGTTACACAACTCTTTCCATAATTGGTTTTTCAATGGTTCAATGGTTATTGAGTAGGTGTCTGATACAGGCTCTATTGGCTATTCTCCATGTCAAACAATCCTTAGTGTCAGAAGAGCTGATGTGTCTATGTGTGTGTTCAGGTCTCTGAGACATATGCTGTCCATTTGTTACTGATATAATATGCTGATATAAAGCATAAAAGAGTGAGTATATTATGATTAATATACAGCATTATAATAAAAGACAATGGTATGTTTTGCCACCACAACATGCATCAGTTTAGCTACATGTCTTTATCTTTACCTTTACATCTGCATTCCTCATGGCTTCCTCTCAATATAGACTATAGGCCTATTGTACATAGAAGAGAGGCCACTTGCTCAATTTAATTAGTCTATTAGTTTAATGCATATTTAATTATTTTCATAAAGTTTAAGTTTATTTTATGTTCTTAATTTTTTAATAGGCTAGACTCTAGACAGTCTTCCACATGCAAATTGTTTGCAGACTTAACTTCATGTAAGCTATAAGAAAACAAACAAACCCTACCAGAGTGCTGCAAAGAACTCAAATGTCAAACCTTTAGTTTGACTTTCACTAATAAGCATTCAATAATGAATTCAAATCATTTAAAATATTTCTACAGTTATACATATGTATGCAAGATTACATGGTGCAGCAATGTATTTGCCTACACAACTAAAATAAATTAAAACACTTTTAGTATACAGTACATACATGCAATGTACAAATGCACAATTTAACCAACAAAAAGAGGAATACTTACTGTAGCCTATTTGCTTCACTCCACCGACCAGAAACCCCAGATGCTACTCTGCCACCTTACCAGTTTAGTCCTTGTTAGATTCCACCTGCTACATTCACAAATGTAACATATTTCATAACATAATCAAAAAATCTAATAAAAAATGTACCTAACACATTTTCTAATCTATAAAAAAACGTTTGTATTGACGCCCCGCTTGAGGGCAGTCCGTGTTTGATTTGTTCATTAAGCAACTTTAATTAGGACACAAGCCCACATGAGCTAGCCTGCTGTAACATAAGCAGACCCACAATGCACTTTGTGAATAGGGTCTGGACACGCTGCATTGGGGAGGATATGCAGTATTCTCATCCTAATGGGTGTAGACCCTTGGTTAAATGTGAAACTATTGGAACAACACGTTCTCATTCCCAACTCGTCAAATATTGCAGTTTGGTCAACGGCCTTTCTCGTCAATTTTCAATGCGTTAGAAAGCCTTTGGCGTTTTAGGATGAAGACTTCGGTCATTGACTGTTATGGCAAGGCTACGGAGTTACCACATGTTTATTTTTTAGCTATATGGGCATGCGATCTCAGCGCAAGTATTTTGCTCCTGGTTGTAGATAAATAATCAATATACAATCGAGACATGTTAAAATGTATTTACCTGGAATCATTAAATTAAATAGTTTCAGTTATATTTCGGTATAGGCTATGTTTAGCCTATGGTTTCAAGTAATTGCATTTTAACATGTTGCTACAATTGTTTGTGTCCCTTCATCTAGCTCTACCACCATTTCGAAACAATACTTAGAAGCTACGTGGAGTTTGCATGCTCTCCTCGTCTCAGCGTGGGTGTGCTCCAGTTTCCCCCACTATCAGAAAACATGTCAGGTTCACTCTCTCCAGTCAGTGCCATCTGACCTGTGACACTGGCTTCTACCAGGAGTTGGTCCCCGGGCGCTGCACAGTGGCTGCCCACTGCTCCCTTGAGGGATGGGTTAAATTGAGAGGATGAATTTCGCTACATGCATGTGTACAGTATGTGACAATAAAAGCACCTTTATCTTTAACCATTGCCATGGTGGCGATGAGAGAATCAGGGCAATCTGTATGCACACTTAGACACAGTAGTGGGTGAAATGAGCACAGGCCAACAACAAGTGGTCCACAAAATATTAATGTTTGAAAATGCTTTAGGACTTTCAGGAGCAATAAGTGAGTGAATGATGCTGCTATACTCACAGATCATTTGACATAAATATGACCAATAGGGTTGCATTCTGAAGCCCTAAATTAACACCTGTTTGCAGTATATGCTGACTGGGGACTCAGTTGTATTCATCCACATCTTCTCTCAATGTGTCTGTAAAGCTGATCACCATCTTAAAGTTACTCCAGTATGTTGTACAATTACAGCTTTCCATATTTACGTTTTAATCCAAAAGGTAAATATACAATATCCTAAATGAAACCAATTCGATTTAGCAAATTGTAACAGCCAGCTTTGTAGACATGTTAGTATATTTTTGATAAACAATGGATGTTATTTGGCGAAGAATATACTTGAACTTGAATATACTTGAATATATCTGGTTATTGTATGCAAACATTTTTTTGTAAACGTCAGCACGTCAGCTGAAGGTAAGGGCTACAGTTGAGGGCTTAAGAAAAGTTAAGTATAGCTTTAAAGGCATGGCAGGCAACTTTTCTAGTAAGGGACTAATATTGTTACACCCTGTCAGCTACAGTATCGGTAAATCAAATCCCAGAGAAAGCATTAATTTTCCTGTGGCTCAGTATTGAGGCTTTCAACATTTCCAGCACACCAGAATTACCCAATCAAATGCAATAAGATGTTCCCACCAGTCACAATCACGCATATGTACCCATTTTCTTCTCTGGGAATGTAGTATATTACACTGACGGAGAAATGTGGTTAATTTGTTGTTGAGCTATTCAAAATGTTTCTTATTCCTGCTCAATTCTCCACGCGTTTGTTGCATGCTTACCTTAACACGCCCCCCTCCTCTCCCTCTCTGTCTCACTCTCTCAAATTCACTCACTCACTCACTCACTCACTCACTCATACTAACTCACTCACTTTTTCATTTGGACTCCTGAGGGGTATGTGATTTGTTTAGTGTCTGCTGTGACAAGCAGATACAATGATATTTCCCATCAGTCTTTGGGCTAATTAAGGACAGCTCCATTAGCTGTCTGTCTGCTCAGATCTGCTTGGAGGCTCATACCGATCAATACTTAGACGTTGAGTTTCTTAGAGTTGGTCATTTTGTCTCACATGGGAACAATCTCTCTCTCTGTCTCACACACACACACACACACACACACACACACCCACACCCATCAACAAATCATTCAATTTTTTTGTGCTGATTTATGAAAGGAAAGGGCATCCAAGGGCAGGACATTCTGTTTGTAATGGGTGGTTGTTATCTGTTTACCAAAAACATGGCAGTTCATACTTCTATGTAATTGCATTTACTTGTAAACAAAATAAATGCAATTACACCGTGGGATTCTTGGATATAGGTTAAGTACTGTGAATATTATTTTATAGGTTATATAAACATAAAGGAATATACCTTAACATGGCATTACAGTACATCAGGTTATATTACATGCAGAACTGAAATGTCATTACCTTTGTGTATGAAATCAAATAATTGGACTGGACAGAATTAATATTTTATAGCTTGAAAAAACATTTGAAGGATATAGCTGCCATATTTGCCTGTTTGTATGTACTCGTAATGTATAACCACTGAACCTCAACACACAGTACAATAAATCCGGCAAAACCTTATTATCTTAAGATGACTGGCTGGGCGATATATCGATATTTAATCTATATTGGTATATTTTCAAAAGAGATATAAAATTAGACAATATCGTTTATATCGATAAAGTTATATTCGCACCTTTTTTCAGACAATGAGAGAGCATATACTAAGTCACATGCTCAATTTCTGATTCTGACAAACAGATACAGGTAGCCAGCTAGTATTACAAGGTACCCTGTAATCAAAAACAAATGTGGATTAAATTGAGTAAACTGTCATTATAGCTGCAATATTCACAATTTATCTGCTATGGATTTAACCATGTAGAACTCGCTAGAATAAATAAATAAAAATTCACATTCACTCCTGAACATTTAACCCACTTTATACAAAATACAGATATATATTGTATATCGGTATTCAACCTAAATATATCGGGATATTATTTTTGGTCCGTATCGCCCAGCCCTAGGTGACATGACTACATTCCATCCGCATAGAGCCGATATGTTCTGGAAACGCCACCACCATATAATCTCTTTGAGATGTGGCTCCTTTATGATGTCTTCAAGGGAATGACTGGAAATCTCCTCCTTGTTCCTGAGTGCTTGTGGCCTGTGGCCTGGAGAGAGAGAGAGTAGGAGAGAGAGAGAGAGAGAGAGAGAGAGAGAGAGAGAGAGAGAGAGAGAGAGAGAGAGGGAGAGAGAGGAGGAGAGAAAGAAGTGCAGTCGGGGATAATACACCTACCATTGTGATGTTAGCGAGTGAGAGAGTTAGGCGGCTCTTCCTCCAGCCTTTGTGACGTAAGGCAGAATCTGGCTGTTCCCACAGTCTTGGCAAATCCTCTCCTCCCAAAGCCTTCTCTCGCTGTTTCTGTTGTCCTGCCAACGGTGAGTGAAAGCGCAGAAGTGCATTGTGGTCCGGTCATGCATGAGTAACAAGAGGCCCCTCTGAATCTCCTCTGCTTGTGTGTGTGTGTGTGTGTGTGCGCGCGTGTGCGTGCACGCGTAAGTGTGTGTTTCTGTATTTTCTAGTTTTGCTGACCTTTAGAAATCTGGTAATTATGCAGTGGCCCTAAGTACCCCTTAGCTCCTCAGCTATCTCTCTCACACCCACACACACACACACACACACACACACACGGACACACGCACATGCACGCACACATGCACACATGCACAGATACGAACACACACGCACGCGCCCGCACACACACACACACATGCACACACACACGCACACACACACGCACACACACACACACACGCACACACACGCACACACACGCACAGATACACACACACAGACGCGCGTACACGTGCGCGCACACACATAAGGCAGCACACACTTCTATAGACATGCTGAATCTCTCAACACACACACACTTTACCTCTCCACTCCTCTATTGCTGAATTCACAAACCCACAACACACAGGCTCTTCATCCATCTGCAGCCCAGGCCTTTAACAGTAAATGCACATTATCAATTCCTGTTTCATACTGACTAACAGCTTGCAGCAAAACCCCCCTTTCATTGTGGGGCGAGCTGAGCCAAGGCAAACTCTTCTCAGACTGTTGAAATCAATGCATCATTTTGCCTGGACCCGGTGACCGTTCAAATCCAGCATTGTGAAGATTACGGTGATGCATTAGTCCAATCTGTGGCTATCTAGCACAGCAGAACACGGGTAGCTTGCGTGTCGCGTTATCATGCGTGCTGACTCGAGGTTTTATCATGCCTGCGTCTGCGCTGTGTATCTTGGGCCTGCCTCGAATGCTTATGATGGTTTGGTTTTCAAAACAGTATTGTCAGGCCTAAAGCCCATTGTCGTCGGTGTCATATGCTACTTGGATAGCCTGTAACTGACTAACTTATTCTACAATTCTAACTCTCTATATTAGCTAGACAGATATTTTTGTTGCACCTTCACATTTGACTATAAGAAACCTTTTTTGAGATGAACATTCAGATGCAGGAAGGGGCTTGTGCTCTGGTTGGTTTAGATCAATCAGGTTGCCCGGCAGTTATGTTTCTAAGCAGGTGAAAATTCCGGTAGCGCAATCATGTAGTTTTCGGTTTAACAGTGAAATAAAGAGAATTGTCTCCTGCTTCCTGCAAAAAGCAGAAAGTTGAACAGAAAAGGTTTGTTTCCTAAATCCTTTTCTCCTTTCAGCCAGTCGGTGCAGGGTGCACAACTGCACTGCAAGTCTATTACTAGTCATAAGAGATTACTTTGGCAGAAACGGACCAAGCTGTACTAAAAGACATTGGGGCGTTTTTTAGATGAGCTGATCCTCTTTTTTCTTGCGTGGGTACCTACATGTTAGTGTGTGTGCATGCATGCTCCTCTCTTCTGTCAGCGAGGCTTCCACTAAGCATGGCTGCTGCATAGTTTATGAAAATAAAGCACGCGTGTGCATTCTATAGTGAGAATGATTAGGACAGATAATAACAAGGTGTGTTTGCCACTGATTAAGGCACATGTATGCACATATTATATGCCCACGCTATACACAAATGGACACACACACAAACGCACACGCACGCACACGCACACGCACATGCGCACGCACGCGCACGCGCACACGCACGCACACACACACACACAAACAAACACAAATGCCTTAGTCACAGTCACGTTGCATCAGATGTAATCTGACACACACACACACATGCACGCGCGCGCACACACACACACACACACACACACACACACAAGCAAACACCAAGGTCATGTGAAACTAATTCAGTATGCTGTGGTAGCTAGCAAACTTCCCGTTCTCACAGCTGATATTATTTGTGAGCATGATGTGTGTGTGGTTTGCCTGTGCTAAGACATGCTTTTCCCATTTTCCCTTGCCACAGGCACTGTCGTGGTTTTGCGGTTTCAGTCTAGCATTGTTTGCCTTCCTTTTAGTCACATTGTATTTCTGTTGAGCCTGAAATGCAGCGTAACGTAGCCCACGGCTCTGCATAGTGCAGAGCAACAGAACACCAGCGCACATAATTTGTTGCTGTACCTTTGTTTATGTTAGAGTACACGTGTGTGTGTGTGCGTGTGTGTGTGTAAATGTCTCTGTTCGCTGAAAAACCCACTGTTTAATAAATGATTCAGCTCCCGCAGAAATCGTGACGATCGCTTCATCACTCCTGTGACATGGTGCCTTTTCTTCTGCTTGGGATTATTTGCTTATGTGAGCCCGTTGATGGGAAAACAGTTGGCTGACTGTTAAGTAATACCCGGTAGGGACCGAGACAGAAGCTTGAGAGGCCTTGCGGTCGCTGTTTTTCCCAGCCTCTCAGTATGTGGCCGGTCACGCCGGCTCAGAATGGCTGTGCAGGGTCAACGCTGGCCCCCCTGACGGGCTGATGAGTCGAGTGGCTGTCTGTCTGAGAGGGGCCAGGCCTATTAAACGATCAGAGGCTCCGCTCCCTTGATGCGGCTTTAGCTGAGATGGCTCATTTGGATACATGTGTGTGTGTGTGTTTATTCCACTTGTCATAAACACACTCGGCAGCGATGCCGTAAAGATACAGAGAGCAACAACAACACTCTGTGGATCGTCCCTTCAAAAATATTGATGTGCACATTTGTGTGTGTGTGTGTGTGCGCGCGCGCGCGCGCGTGTGTGTGTGCGTGTGCGTGACTCATTGACGGGAAGAGAGAGATAGAGTGGGCGCACAGGAGTATACTGTGTGTGTGTGTGTGTGTGTGTGTGTGTGTGGGCTTAGCCGATGGGGTGTTGTGCTGCGTCTAGTGCAGCGGCGCATGAGCTAGATTTATTCCTGCGGAGCCATTCCTGCACAGCCGGCAAGGAAGTGAGAATGTCTGCCTGCATGCTGAGAGGCTGAGAGAAACACAGAATCCAAACCCTCCAAGCCCGTGTCTCTGTCACCACCGGCCATTATTAGACCATTCACCGACTGTTTAACATCCTCTAGCATGCAAGCAGTGCGTTCGTGGCGCGCGCACACACACACACACACACACACGCACACGCACACGCACATGCACACGCACACGCACACACACACACACGCTCTTGCAGGCAGGCGCACATTTTATTTTTAGCCGACGGCTAGCTCCTTGTTGTTAAGGTCGCTCACCAGTACGGTAGCCATTCCCTGCCAGTGAAAAGCCTCGCCTTCATCAGTACCCCTCTTGTAGGATGGAACCCACAGCGATTACTGCCTCCGGTGATTCACGTTTTTAGTGCTGTTAGGGCCGATATCTGCATCCTGTCCAGTGGAAATGTTGACGTCAGGGTTGTTAATACATTTTTTGGAAAAAATAAGAAATCACAAAGAGCTCTTAGTGCCGTATAGAACACGGTTGTTTTGAATCCATTTTTACCCAAGGGGCTTAATAACTCCTGATGGGTGTATTTATATCTATCTCAAACCTAATGCCCACTGCTTTACTTGGCAGGAGATAGACTCTCATGGCAAACAGTTTTTTGTGACACTTTGACGCTGTTGTCAACAATACCACACGCCCCGCCAACCTTCCCAGTATCTCCAGCAAGGACCTGTGTGTTTAAATATGGCTGCTCGGCTGCCATGGAAGAGCTTCTGCTGGTATCTACTGCACTCCGTTTTCTCTTTCAGTCCACCAAACGTCCTCCAAATAGCTTTTAACTCTGTCTGCATCTCTCTATAGACCCCTCTCTCTCATTCTGTTTTTTCTCTCTCTCTCCTTATTTCTGGCCCTCTAGTTCTCTCTCTCTCTCTCTCTCTCTCTCTCTCTCTCTCTCCTTCTCATATATATAAAGCGTGTATATTTTTCTTAAATGTTTTTCCACTTTCATTTGCTTTTGCCTACTTTGTGGTTTTAGACCATTTCTCGCACTTTGCAGAGAGGCTGTACCAGATTTAATTATAAAAACTTACACAATAACACTGCCTAATGCCAGAGCGGCCATTGTAGTGTTGTTGTGTGTGTTTGTGTGCTATTGATAAACACACGTTTGTGTGTGCGTGTGAGCATGTTTGTGTGTGCCTCAAGTACCCAGTTCTCTCCTCAATATATTAATTAGGAATTAATTAATTGTGTTGAATCATATACGCTTCATATAAGGATCATATAAGGATTTTGCTTTCATCAGAAAGCCTACAGACGTATAGAGTGTGTGGCGTGTATGTGCATGCATTCAGGGTTTCATTAATCAAGTGGAGTATTATTGTTTTCAGCATCTCAACCAAGTCTAGGCATTACCATTTTAATGACATTACTCTCCTATTAATCTGCTCAGCACACAGCCACTACAGCAACTTATACAACTATCAGAGTACTCTGATAAAAAACAAGGCCGTAAAGAGAGGGGGAGCAGTAATTAAAAAGCTGCTCTAATGAAAGAAAACTCATAAACAAGAAATGGGGGTAAGCTAATGGAAATACTGCAAAGGATGCATTAGGTGCTGGCACAAACAAGCTTCATGAGAAAAAGGAGACACAAAGAGTCTTTTGCAATGTAGAATCACACAATATCGCTTCTGGCTATTGCTGTCCCCATCTCTGTTCTTCTTTCCCCTCCGAGGGGGGCTCACTGCATACAATATACAATAAATACATGTTAGAGATTAGAATGAGCTGATTTGGGTCATCTATCACTGTCCAAATGGCGTTTGATGGCATTTTAATCCTCCAGTTGGCTGTAAACATGCAGTATTTGTTTGTTGGTTGTTTGTGCGTATGGTATAAAATGAAGATAAAATTAGAATTCTCCCTGGAAAAAAATATGAAGTATGTTAAAATCAGAACTAAGTTGTTGATATTGTTTTCCTTTCAATCTTGCATGGATGAGGCAGAGAATGACATGTCAGATGGATTGTTAGTCACAAATCCATCTGGGGAGCCGTCCATCAAAACCATTTGAAAAGGGCAGGCACTTGAACCATCTGTTTGTTTCCACTGTCGGCACACCTAAACCACCCCGCACACCTTAACCACGCCCATATAGCTATCAACACGATGCTGATTGGTACAGCTACTCTGACACATTCACAATTATTTCTAGGCTATCCAGATCAGGATAGTCTCGTGAGGCTAGGAGAATGCAACGACTGTAAAATCCATAGCAAATGCATCCTTTTGTAATCTGGAAGATGTATACGTTCAGTATACTGTAACAGTAATTGATATACATGTACAATGTAAAAATGCATATAAACACATTTTTAAGCCTTTTAAGCCACACATTTAAGCCTGTGAAAATGTATTTGTTAATAAACCAAACTAAATATGAGGTATGATTTTTAACATGCTTGTCATGTAACCCATATGTGAATGCTTTAGTCTGTTTTGTTTGATTAAGCTTTGTGCCTTATGTGGCCTGCATTTACATGTTTTTTCTTTCAGTTTCAGATGGTTTGAAAACAAAGCACATATTTAGTAATGAGCAGAGCAATAAGTCTGCATATAACTGGTTCTATTTCTTTCTTTTTAAACTACTGGATGTTTTCTTTTTCCAAATGTAATCACAAACTGCTGGGAAGTTCACGAGATAGCTCCATTCTCTTCTCACATTGTTATAACCCACATCTCTCGGCAATTTTACATTCCATGACAACCCCAATTACAGTTAACTCCCCAGCCTTTATCTAACATACATAGATAAAGACGAGACAATAGAGAAATATGCTGTACTCAAGCAAACACAAATTCCCTCAAGGCTTAAGTGTAATCTCCAGAACAGACTGAATCCTAATCCTTTTCAACAATAGGTTAGTAGTACCTGTCAAATAAAGTGTGATAGCAAGGATGTGGATATCTTTTTGATAAAAGTAATCTTGTGACATTCTTATGACAATGAAGTTGTTATGTTACTTATGCATACAGTATTCACATACTCTAAAGTCGGCTGCACTGTGTGAACATCCTGAAATACACATACAATGTACAGGACAAAGGCTACATTTTCTATCTTATGTTATATTGATAGATTTGAGACAAATGTTTAAAGGAATTTTGTTAGTCCAATTCCTATAATTTTATTTCCAGAAGCATTACTGTAGTTCTTTTTAATATGGCGCTTTTTAATACAGTACATCTTTAGCTTGTAATTTTCTCTATTCACACAGCAGCTACATACAGGTACATTTACCTCTTGCGCTTGATCATACACTCCATGGTAATGCTGGCATAGTTACAGTAGAATAGCCTGGACAGTCCAGCAGATGGCGATAGCTAATGCAACACTTCATGAATGCTGCCAAACCACATAAACAAATAGAACTTTTCAGGAGACTTCGATGTGCAGCTTACTTTTGAGCTTGCTTAGCTCAATTTGCATTTCTAAATAAAATATACAGCATGCAGCACATAATACACCTTATATGTATCCTACTCAGTTGACAGCAGGAAGCTATTTATAGCCTACGTTTGTGCGGAAGCCATGCTACAGTATAAGGTGTACATTAATATGCTATCTTACAAATAGACAGTATATAAATGTTTTAGCTTAATATTAACCAAGCATAATATAGCTTAATATTAACCAAGCATAATATTAGGCCTTTCAATAGATAAAAAAAATTCAAATTAATTACAAGCTTTATGATTAATTCATCTAAATTAATCTAATCACACACATTAATATTTGCCGTTGGTTCCATTTTCTGTGACCAGAAGTCAAGGCAATGACAGTTCTATACTGCACTGACATATTGACCTTATCTACAGAGTGGCATTAGAACAATGTGATCTAGACTAAATCAGGTCTCCAAAAGTAGTTTCCAGCCTCTTGGGATAGTTTTGACAGTGTCATCTGACAACAATAGTTTTGTCCGAATGTCCGTGTCGCATTCTCACCTGCACTGTATGAACTCTCCCAACCCAACCTGCATGATTCTCCGCAGTAACATTACAGACCATTCTACACTTTGATTGCTTTGCATGTTGTGCGAAAAAAAATAACCTTCGTTTCACACCTGTGATGTAAATGTATGGCTTGAATTTCCCACATAACGGACAATCCTATATTTTCAGCCCCATCGCGAGACCCCTCATATTACAACAGGAACGGCTAACAACCAGAGTGCGCCGCCAACAAGCTAGCTGATGAGAGCATGGCTGTCGATTGTGAGGCTCACCAGGCGTCTGGGGGGGGGTGTGTGATGCCAGACTGGGTCGAGGGACGTCAGGGCGAGAAGACAGGGAGAGGTGAATGGCCTGTGTGTTATGGAGACAACCAGGGAGTGTGCGTCATGTGTCATGGAGAAGGCAGAGCCTCCGTCTGTGAACAAACCTTGTTACTGAGAATGTCCACCTCCCATTTGTGTTAATGTAAACACAAATGCAGACAGGACATTCTGGAGAGGCTTATTAACCCAGGAAGCCCACATCACATCCACCCACACGTCCTCCCTCTCCCTCTCCCTACCTCTCTCTCGTTTCTCCCACAGCCGTTTACGCTATATTCTTTCTCAGAATAGATCATTTGCGTAAATGTTTCTCCGCATCTATCTGAATGCGACCGCCAAATCATTCCCTCCAGGAACAGGTCGTATTGGCCTTCTATGCAGTGGGAAGATCCATTTCCCTATGGTAATCCCAACCATCTATTCCTGTCACACATTGGCCCATGGCATTAGAATGGACTTAAATTGCAGTATATGTGTGTGTGAATGCCCATAATATGAATATGAACCGACTGTGGGACTCTCTCATTACTGTCTTGTCTGTAGTGTGCGTGTGTTTGTGTTTGTGGCTGTGGTTGCACGTCCATGCGTTCGTGCTTGCAGGGAATAAACAGCCTTTTTGATACCTGCAGATATGTACATCTTCATTTAGAATGGCGGCCGGCGGAAGAGACACTTATAGTTCGTCATGGCGCCATTGTGAAATGAACTCAAAGAGAACAGGGCTCATTGTCGTCAGTAATCCATCTATTTCCATTGCAATGGCAAGACTAAGTGTATGAGATGCACACACAAAAGCGGGGCCATTACCATCTTCATCTTGCAACTGCAGGAACACAGGCCTGCGTTAGTCATGTTGCTTTTCAGCTTCTGGCTGTTGGTTTAGTCACCGCAGAGTCTCACGTGCCACCCTGTTTCACTCGCCGCTCTGTTAGTCTAGAAGTGGCGCGTCACATCGCAACGCTCACGACCATTTAAAAGCCTCGGCTGGGATTGTTTCCCATGGCAACCCCAACCAGGGTCAACGTGTCATGCTATTACACCGGCTAAGTGTGCTACTGTATGCAAATGTGAGGCTGAACCGGCCGTCGCGCATTAGCATTGTTGTGCATTTGCATATAACTTCCAAGTTTTCCTGCAGGAAAAGTGTCCGAGATAGGACAATAAGTGCAGAAGGAGAAAGGTACGATGAAATAAATGCACTTCTGGGAGGAGGAGGAGGAGGAGGCAGGAGAATAAAATATATTTATAAAATGGAAGGGGCATTTTTGCTGAAGGTAAACTGTCAGATTTTCTAGTATAGTGGAAGGGGACATGTTCAATTCATTGCGACGGGCGCTCAGTTAAATGGGCTGTTTCTTTCGGCGTGGAAGATTGCCAGGGTTTTCCCTGGTTCATTGTTCTAAGAGACAAGCCCCACTGGCCAGAGCAGAAACACAAACTGCTGACTACTCTCGTCCAGCGCACACTGTCAAAAGAGGAACACACAAAACACAAAAGAGGGCGCCCCTCACATGAACTTGTGTTCATGTATAACATTTGCCTTGTCTCCAATCATCCCCCTGCTAAAAAAACAACCTTTTTTCCTAGACGACTTCAAGTCACCTGCCTCAAACTAGCACGTGAAACACCAACCTGTTTTTAGTTTCCCCCCTCTGTCCTAGTAGTTCCACTCATTTGTCTTTGTTGCAGACTCGTTCTTTCTTTGCGTCTCTGACATGTTTTCTCTCATGCCGTTGTGACAGGAGCATGTGGCGGGAAGAAAAAGTCCACTTTACTTTTCCAGCCCATTTATCTTAAAATGTATTCTGAATGTGGGTTTGATAATTAAAAATGTATCACAAAGAAAGGCAGAAACAAAGGAGAGAAAGACGGGTTTACGGACTCGGCTGTAAATTGATTAAAAATTAAATTTCCTTAACTGCACACTTAACTGAAATGGAGAGTATAGACCAGGCAGTCCAGTTATATAGTGGTATGTGCCAGTACTGTATGCTCTCTCTCTCTCTTTCGCTCTCTCTCTCTCCTCTCTCAGCTGTATTCATCTCCTTCCACCTCCTACTGGTTTTCACTTTATCGCTTTAGCACACCTCACCTTTTTTTGTGTCCTTGTGCCACAATGGCTCTCTGCTGCTGCTCATCTCTCTTTGTCCTCCCTTTCTCTCTGTTTATTAAAATATATTTTTTGGTGCTAAGAGCTGAAAATGCTTCCCACTGTGAAAGATTATGTCATAGTCTCAGTCACACAGACACACACACACATGCACCGCGCACACACAGGGCAGAGCGGAGTAGTAGATGAGGCAGATGTTTAACGTCTAGTCTCGGAAAAACGACACTAGAAATATAAGATTATGCGTGTTTCTTTTTTTGCCCAGATTATTATTAGCAATAGGAGCAATGTGGGAGGCACTTATTCCTCTCCCCAAACCCCTCCCACTGACATATCCAGGGCATAAGCAGAGTGAAGACATTGAAAATAGAAACAAAGGTGTCTAAGCCAATCAGGTTTGAAATGTTTGACTTTTCACCTTGTCTTACTGAAGCAACACAACAGAGGATGAAGCCAAAACATGAGAGGAGATGAGGAGCAGTATTGCTGGATCAGGCAGCGTTAGCCTGGGCGTCGGTCTCACATCCTTACATAATCATTTTCTGTACGGAAGGGCACAGATTCAGCTTGCCGTTGTTTCTGCTTCTGCAGAAGATATAGATAGTTTATCTTGAGCAGATATATACATGCAGTGTGGATATATGGAGCTGGAGAGGTTCTGTATATTATTTCACTTGGTGTGTGTGTGTGTGTGTGTGTGTGTGTTTGTGTGATATCCATATACAGCAATGTGCTGATATTTTTCCCGGTAGCTTCATCTGTTAGTGCGGTTATCAGCTAGTTATGTCTGATGGGTTGCAATACTGTCCTCCCACTATCAGAAAGTAATGGCTTGGCCTGGTTGAGTTCAGACTGCTGTTATTTTTACCATAACACAAACACTAACCTTAACATAACCACGGTGACCTCCATATAGACCATAGCTCATTAGAGGTGCAGTTTGAATCTACATGGGTTAAACCTATTTAAGATAACATATTTACTTTTATTTATGGATTAAAACATTGCTTGGTGCTCCTTTAGCACTGAAAAGGGTGGAAACGGAAAAGGGACAGCTACTGAAACATGAAAGATTTCCTGAAGCGCTACGATTATCTTACAATGCACTTACTGTAAGTACCACGTTATTTTATCGGCACGTTTCCTGAAAGCATCGTTGTTTACGTGACACGTTAAATTAATTGTAGATTAATGAAGGTTAGTCCATCGTAACAAGACCTTTGCTGTTTTTGTACAACAGCGCCTCCCAGGATAAAATCAACAGCAAATGAAGATGCAAATAAATTATGGCTAAAAGCTATTGATAATTTATTTACACCACAGTAAATGGACATCTGCATGAACTTCATTGTTAAACATGCAAAACTACAGAGCAGGCATGAGCTATAATCACTAATTATTATTAGGTATTATGAGGTGAGGTGCAGGTACAATGAGATGGCCAAGAATGTGCGAAACAATTATGTGCTTTATGAGAAAATGTTGAAGCCGTTTTCTTTTCAACTCACTGAGCAAACGAAACATTGTAGCACATCTCAGTTTCCCCACCCTCTTCCCCAGAATGCCTTAATTTCTGTGTTTGATTTGTGCTGAATTTAAGTAGTACATTTGTGTTTCACTTTACTGTTGGCCCTATTACTTAATGTATCGGTGAACAGCAAATATTTTAACGACATACAGCAATTGTAATATTGGACACCATTACAGAAAGTTCCATACTGAAAGACGTCACTATATATTCCCATTCCAGGTTGGACTACACTGCTGATTTTAATGTCAGTGTTATTTATGTTTTTCATACAAGCACTTGCCACTATTTGCCATATTTGTGCCTTTTATTTTTGGATGTATTAGAAGAAAATGTATAGGCATTTTAGTAAATACTTGTGTAACGCAAGCATATTTGGATATTTTATTACCATCTTAAAATAGCATATAGGCCTATAGGCTAACATGACAAAAAGACATTTTGGGGTCTTACACATTTTTTTACATAAAAAAATATTTACGTTATACTAGCCTACAGAGGCTAGTATAATGGAAATAATTACATAATATTCAGTTATTCTATCAGTCTCAATGAGTGAAATACAACTAATCAACATGGATTTACATTCTCCAAATTAATTTCATAGTATGCTACCTTGTACAGCTCCTGTAACGCGCAGTTAAAGATGCACTTTATTAACGAGCAAGTTACATGCTGCTTCGGGAAACAGGCATGAGTCTGTCGTAGCTAACAGACTCTTAAGGCAACTTGCAATGTTTAACCATCTTAAGTGTGTCGCTATCGGGAAACAGGGCCCAGATTGCTTTATATGTATATTTGGATATTTATTTGGCTAATAATAAGCATGTGGAAAGAAGTTGTAAGATAGAAATGATTAGGAACAGCATTTGAAATCTGTATTACCATCTGTTGCATTTACAAACATATGCTGTCTCCATGAGCTTTATTACATTAGTTAACCTATACAGAAATGATTCATTAGCCTATTTATAACATGCATTGTATCAGGAACATTTAAATTACATGTTCACATCAATACTTTATTACTGTAGCAGATAATAAAGGACACACTACTTCAGTTAATGATTTACCCAGAAACTACAGTAATCTGGATTTAATACCTTTCCACTAATTAGAACACATACTTAGTTCCCTTCTTACAATTTTAAGTCACAGATTTGAGAGAATCATATCTAAAATATGCTTTGTTAAGCTATAAACACAAATGCTTCATATCAAACTTTTTTGTCTTAGGTGAAATGGAGGACAGTAAATTAATAGAAGTAAGTAAATTTGAGTCATGGCACCCTAAAATGAGATGTAAACAGTAAACTAAATAATAGGACTGCATGGTGATGATCGTGAGTCACACCAATTGTGACAATGGTATCCTTACTTTTTGAAGCATTGCAGTGAAGTACAGTAAGAGGAGCAATATTATTTTATTTTCTAAAATGTGATGCTTGCTGCATTTTTTGAACAGTTTCATTTAAACTTGGCGATGGTAATAATTGGCAGATAAAGTTGACGACTGCTCACCAGAGCATGCATGGTCATATTGACTAGCAGGTACACTATCCACTACTCATCACTACACAACCAACTTCCCCTGCATTAGTCACTGCACCACTAGATCCCCCAGTAATAATAATGACACACCCAGCTCTTCAATTATACCTGTCGTCATCACAAACAGGAAGTACTTTAAACGACATCATGATACAAA
>JAODUE010026521.1:0-22471 GCA_027564755.1 Amblyopsis hoosieri
CTTATCTAGTGACTTAAATTAAGTAAATCTGCAATTAATTTAAGAAATCTTATTAAGTGAATTTCACTTACTGCACAAATTGCTTGTTTTAAGCATAAGAAAGCTCATAACTAATATATTTGCACTTATATTTGATAGGGCATTTTTTGCAGTATATTGCCTAATCTGCTTTAGAGAAGTACGAGAACATTACGGCTCAGTAAAGCCCTCACTACATAACGAATTAGTAGTGTCATAAACATTTTTATAGTGTGTATACATGAATACACAGTGTGTGTATAGAGTAACACATAGCTACTTTTGCATACTATGGGCCACAGCAGAAATAAAAGAGAGTGCACGCACGCACACACACACAACACACAGTACGTATACTTACAGTATAATATCATAAATAGGCACAGGCTTCTGTAATTTGAAATGGTCCTATTCTACTGCAGCTATATAAATGACAGTGCACATGCTGAACTGTACAAGCTAATGTTATAGCATGTGCACATGCACACAACATGTTGTGTTCACACGGTGCTATTGACAGTGAAGTGCTATGACAGATACATTATCTGTCTATTTAGCACACGACGTGTGTTGAGGTTATCTGGCTGATTAAACTGCTTCATGGGTGAAGTAATCAATATAGGACCGTGTTGTCCCACCTTAACAGATGCAGGCACAAAAACTGGCATATGAGAGCCGAGACTTATAAAGCGGTGTGTGCGCGTGTGTGTGCAGAAGAACTCTAATTTACTCTAAGCACCTGTGGAGCAATTAACTACAGTCGAGACAGGAAGGAAGTCATCTTCTGCTGCACTTCCGGCTCAATGTGAAAAAAGCCGCTAGCCATAATCATGCAAAATGGATTATACTAAGTTATGCTGTATACACCATACGGAAATTGCTTATTTTTAAACAGAGGAAATGGCAGGCCTGTAACCTGCCACTTTCGATATTTGCGGACATATGCATGTATCAAACACGCTAATAATGATAAAGCCACCCAACTCAAAACATGTGTTCCAAACCCAAGAATCACAACCACATTCATCATTAATTAATTCTCTAAGATAAAAGTACTTACGTTGAAGGTGGGTGTGGTTTCTGTGACCATACTGTCAACATGCGGCCTGTCACCAAAGGGTTGGATGAGACCGAATGCCAGCATGCAACCACATAGCTCCTTCACCTCTTCTTCAGTAGTGCCTTCTCCATGTTGTGTGCGCAACCGCTCCAACAGAGTGTCTCCTACAGCAGATGCAATGAGAGTCAAAATATAGAAAAATGCGAAAACAAAAACTGAAACACATTCTGAAGGATGGAGAGATGTGGCCTCTGGAAGTCAAGACATTTGTTTGAAAATATATAATAAACTCACTCATAAGAGTGTTTCAGTTTTACGTTTCTTTTAATTTGGTTGTGTAGCGTCCTATATAAAGAACGGGCCTGGTTGCTCGGATCAGATGTTCATCTCAGATGTGTTAATTAAACACCTTCACGTGCAACATCCCCTTTACAACATTCACAGTGTGATAATTGCAATGTGCTCACTCTGTGTTATTAACAGAGACAGACATTCTGACTGATTCTCTTTGGAAACGTGTAAGTACCTCGGAGGCAGCACAAGGGCAGCATGTAACACCGCCTGGTTTATTTAAGGTTGGCCAGTGTCACGGTTCAGTGCATAATCTTTGAAAAGAGCAACACATTATCATGTTGACGGTCTCTGGGTTAGCCACCATTAGAATTAGGCGTTAGTGTGGATGCTGTTGAAGGGTTAGGATTATAGAAATCAGTGATAATCTAATCCTCCCACAGCCCTGCTGGATTCACATTTTGATAAATTATCGAAGTCACATTGACAATGTGACAGCTGCGTGAGGTGCAGTTTTCATATGTCTGTTTTACCAATATCTAAAAGGTGCGTTATATAATATAGTATGACCAAGTATAAACCTAAGGCATAAATAGTCAATGTATAAGCAAAATAGAGAAGCCTTGGTGTTAATTGTAGTAAGTAGTAACATACAGTAAAGGGACTACGTATATAAAAATGTCGAGGTAATTCCACATACAAAACTAAGATACAGCCACAATTAAATATCACACAAGTTAAATCATCACTGGAAAATATTTGTTCAACAATCTCTGCACTTATTTGGATCACAGAAACCTGTGCTCTCCCCATTCCACCCTAGCTGGAATGATCTTTGAGCGCATGCTAACACAACAAGCCTTTGAGCTGCAAAACAAAGCAGCATTGTAGCCTAGTCTGAATAAAGACATGATTGGGAGCAAAATACCAAATCCTCACAACGAATGGACATCCAAGCTACTGCATGTCACCTCGACACGATGCAACTCTTTTGTTTTAGGCTATGACATACAACATGTTGTTACGTGCAAATAAAACATCCCTTAGCATCTCTCAGTCTTCCCTCACTGCAAATGCCTTATCAAATATAAGTGCATATATATATATATATTAGTTATGAGCTTTCTTATGCATAAAAAAAAAAAGCAATTTTGGCTGCCAGTGCAGTAAGTGAAATTCACTTGATAAGATTTCTTAAACTGCAGATTTACTTAAATTAAGTCACTAGACAAGCCATTTATATTATAAGCAAGTCCAACTAGATTTTAAATCTAAAAACAAGATTATCACACCAAGTTAGATGTTAGTATTTTCAGTGCAGTGCTTGTTGTCTATCCACACTCCCCCGTCTGTGCACTGACGCAGACAGTGGATAGCAGCTGGCTTGCTGACGTTGCTTTCTAATAAGCAGTGCTTTTGTTCTACAGACACTTCATGAGCACGGCTGTCACGTCTCACGTGCAGTCCAAATCAGTATTATTATTTATTATTATTCTTTCACTGCAATGTGCATTAACCATAGATCCTAATACGTGCTACTGTAGCATGTAAAATGTGATGCAGTGGGTAGAGCGGGGCGATAGGTGATCAAGAACTCGCTGGTTCCAACTCCGCTAACTCCTCACCAAGTGTCCAGGCGTCCCTGAGCAAGACGCCTAACCCTATACTGCTCCCGGTGGTCAGACAACGCCCTGGATAGCTGACACCGCCATGTGACTGTGTGTGTGAATGTGAGGAAAATAATGTAAAAGCGCTTTATGAATACAGGCCGTTTTACCATTATATGCCTTTGTACAGTATAACGGCACACACACACACACACACACGCACACACACACACACACACACACACACACACACGTTACAGCAACTACTGCTACATATTATGTACTGCTACATTAATACATGAAGCTAAATATCCATAAAAATAAATATTCAGGAAAATTACCTGCCATTACTGTCAAACACACAAGACAAAAAAAAAAAAAAAGTATTCTCTAGCAATTGTATAGAAATTATTCCATACTGTATTATGATGGAATGTACTGTATGGTTTCCAAAATGTAATATAATATTTCAGTCAATGAATAAAAATGATTATTCACAGTCTGTGCAAAAAGCCCTACATATTTAATGTCTACCTATCTGAACCCGTGAGAGCTATACAGAGAGCTCCAGTATACAGTACATGTTGTTGCTCACCAGAGAAGACATCCATATAGGATACTGAGGGAGGAGTTGAGCACTTCCGGGCTCTCCTGGAGCCCAGAGTCCAGTAAGTTCCCCCTGAGTATCCTGTCTTCTCCCAAGCCCCCTGCTCCTGGGTCTTAGCGCCACCACCTCGCCTTGCTATCAGTGCCTCCAGGTCACTGGACCCATCTGCGGAGACGCCCGTGGTCTCGGCAAGGGAATGGGACCTGTGTCGGTGGAAGTGGGCCCAACCTAAACCTTTGTCCCATCCCGAATCACTGTCTGTTCTCCTGGGGACCTGAGGGCTGGTGATAGGGGAGCCGACAGGTGATGTCAGCTGCCTGGTGGTTGTCTTCACGTAGGAAGGGTGGATGGGCGGGTAGAGCTTCACGCCGGTGGGGTTGCAGGACCTCGGTCTGGGAGAAGACATCTGGGTGCTGTCTGCTGTTAGGAGGGTGGAGGACTGGCATCTTCTCCTCCTGCGCAAGGAGTAGTATTCCCGCCTCCCGTTCTCCTGGTCGTCCCTCTCCACAGACAGGTCTGTGCTGCTCGCGCTCTTCTGCGCCCCCATCGACCCTCCAGACATCACAGGCCCTCCATCCATCAGCGACCCTCCAGACATCACAGGCCCTCCATCCATCAGCGACCCTGCAGACATCACAGGCCCTCTATCCCCCATCGACCCTCCAGGCATCACTGGCCCTCCATCCACCATCGACCCTCCAGACATCACAGGCCCTCTATCTACCATGGGACCGCCAGACATCAATCCGCCATCAACCATCGGCCCTGGGCCTGGACTCAGCTGGGGCTGCAGAACCGGGCCCTCCATGTCAAGCTCGTCCTGGGGCTCCACGGCGCTCTCGTAGGAGGCGGTGGTGGTGGATGATGTGTTGTCTGGAAAGCTGTAGGAGCTGTTGGTATTCGGACAGGGGCTGCCGCTACTCCTCTCTGTGTCCGGGGCAGAGGTCGATGGGCTGCCCTCGCTCAGCGACCTCTGTTCGGACGAAATCCTCGACATGGTCGGTATTCTAGGTCGCGATCTCAGGCACTCGACACTTTGGCTGCAGTTGGATATTAGCTGGTTAGCTTCCTCCACTGTTGATCTAGGTTCCTTCTCCTGGACCCTGTCCCTGCCTCCATGTTGCTCCCTGATGGCCTGCTGAATGTCAGACAGAAGGTCTGCGTGTTCCCCTGATGCTGAGTGGTAGCTTAGGAGGTCAACTTCTGACTCAGAGCTCATCTTCCTGCCGTCTTCACGCATGGCGTCGTGACCGCCGTCCCCCGCTGAAGCTTCCCGATCCCCTCCGCCATCTGACGCGGCGGCTCTCTCGTCACGGGAAAGGCCTGCTCGGGACCCCACGTCCTCATCGGGACAGCATGCCTTGCCTGCGTCCACAATGTCCTCCTTGGTTGTCCCTTTGGCTTTAGACAGGCTCTTCCTTACGCTGGAAAACACTGAACCTTTTGATTCTACTTTTAATTTCTTCTTCGTTCCAATGTCTCCTCCTGATCGGCCCGGTTTGCCGGAGTATTTCTTGGAGCTCGTGTCCACGTCTTCGTCAGCGGCTGTTCCCCCGGGACCGGGGTCCTCTCCGAACCCGGCTGTGTCTCCTGACCCGCCTCCTGCTTTCCTCTGCCTGGCCTCCTGATTGCCCATGTTCCTCAGCAGGCGGTACCCCTTGGCGATCAGGCCATGTCGCTGAGCGTGTGTCTGAGCGGGCTGCTGCTGCTCCACATCCCCCGGCGCTGCCCACGGCGATCTCGGTCCTCGTCCGTATCCCTGCGGTGTCTTCACCACAGACGACGCTGCAGCTGTAGCCGAGAGAGGGAAGAGGCTGGCTCTGCCGCCGCTCAGCGCTCGCTCTCGTTCTCCCTCCCTCCCCTCCTTCACTCTCTCATCACGGCTCCGCCGAAGCGGCCCCTCCTCCCCCCTCCCCTGCTCGGCGGGCTTGCATAACGGGCTGCTGTTGGAGCGAGCCCAGCGAGGCGACAGCAGCGGATGGCACTCGGGGATGCACCGCCGTCGTTGTGTGTGTTTCCCCTCGGAGTGAGGGAGGGAGAACTGCTGCTGCTGCTGTCGTCTGCGCAGCAGGCTGGACACGCTGCTCTTCCTGCGGCCCCGGAACGGGGTGGTGAAGATGTTCTCCGTCAGGAATGGCACCTGGGTCTCCACTGTCGTAATGGTCTGCATGGCGGTGCTGCACCGCACCGGGTTACTTGGCCCTGAAAGATGAGAGAATTAGCCTCAGACGACTGTTAGAATAGTTCATTACTGTTAGATACGGTATTGTGTGATGCTAGGTGGATAAGAATGGAGACACTTGAGTTGCCTGCGAAGTCGATGTTATAGGTCAAGCTAGGTGACCAAGTAAAGTTAACGGTAATCGCACTAGTGCAAACAAGTATCATTAAATTCTCATTTAATGATATCATCACTTGATATTTCACAAAGATAATTAATTATTATTATTATGAATAATTATTAGAAAGTATGTTAATTTCTGCTGTGTACTCTCCACACATATGTATTGTGTTGTTCTCCATCACATCCATAGTAAACAAACAATGAGCTACAGTATAATCTCATTATTATTATTATATAAGAATGATTAAAACTACCCTTCGATTGTTTACATTTGTGTCTGAAATATTTTAAGGGGCCATTGCTTATATACACAAACAGCAAACGGTTTGAGGAGGTAGTTCTTGGCGAACACACGTTGAAGCTGGACGAAGGGTGACAGTTTAACTCTAATATTTTTTGAATGTTTACACAAATTGTTCAAAATTCTAGTTCAAAGCAAACATGTTCGTCACGAACGTTCACCACTGTTTGCCAATTCTGAAAGCACCTCTCATTTTCCTACACAGCCCTGGCTTTGTAAATAAACATAAAAAGCGAAGTGGACCGCACAACACAACATAATTTCAGCCTTGGCAATATGGGTCCAATGTGGGGGGCCGAGCTTCTGTGAAGGCACTAAAGGGAGATGTGTATTTGTTTGGATGTTGAGTTATCAACAATCTTATTCCAACATCGCTCTACCTTTAAGCTGGACATGTCAGAGGCCACCATATCTCTCCCCTAGTCATCTGGTCACAGAACAGTTTAGAGATTCGTAGCATGTATGCTTGAATAACAGGGGAATTCTAAGAGCTCTATGGAAATTAATTATTATTAAAAAAAATGTAACAAATCATCTTATTTGGCAACAAAACAACATTTACCTTAACTACACATTCTTATTTTGCGTCTTTTAACTTTAATAAGTATTATTTACAGCACACTTGCCTTAATGGTTGATTGTCATCTGCAGTAGCGCCTGTGGAAAACACAAGTAAACGTTTGTCATCTGCTGTGAATCTCTTCTCAGCTACAGGTCACATGGAACTGGGTTGTTCTCCATCACATGTTCTCTTTCCCTGGGCCTCAGCAATGTCTACCAGTAAGTCCTTCACAGTGTTAGTCCCACACAATGACTTGCAAATACAGGGTGGCACCGTTCCTGTCCACAGCTGATACCAATTAGGTGAAAACTGCATGTGATTTTTCCTTCATGTTGTTGTGTGGTGCTACACATGGTTACTACTGCAGTAATCACAGGAGTGTGTTGATGCATTGATATAGAAACATTTTATACAGAATCTGTATAAAATACAGAAACTGTGGATGTTGTGAAACCGTACATTGCTCTACACGTGTCCAAATGTGTCAACATTTTATCAACAAAACACAATCATACAAAAACAAACCAGTTTTCGTCAATAAAAATCTTTGTTTATTGACTTAATAAAATATGAGCATGATCCGCATACTTGAAATGTAACAATTGAAAAATGTTCAATGTTGTTCACTTTAGGTATAGTTTATATTCCAAATATAAAAGCCAGGTATTTCTTTGATAAATATTGCATCATAACAATATAACAAATTGTGTAGTGTAGATGCCATATAATGTATCACAATAATGTTACTTTTTACAGCATAATCCATAATATGTCTAACGTGTACAGTATACTTTAATTTGCACAATTTGTACACTGGGTTACTGCGAAAGAGTAACATCATTCCTTAGATTTTAAGAAAAATCCATAATTTGGCAACTTTATGATTTTCCATGTGTTTTGTTCTCACTTAAATCTAATGAATGTGTTTGCAATAAATAAATAAAAAAAGATTAATTGATGACCAACTGTGTGGATATGACCGTTATTGCTTTGCTGATAAAAAAAACCAACAATTAGGCCCTAATATATCTATGTATATATACACATATATGTATATATATATGTATATATATTGACCTAATATTGGAATTTAATATTAACCAATATAGGAGCTACACTATATATAACATGAACATGATAATGCACAAAATCCATTGTAGGCCTTGAACAAGCCACTAGATGCTGCTATTGCTCTACTTGAGCAGAGAGGCAGCCATGTTTACATTTCCTCAGGGTAATCTTTTCCAAACAAATGTAAAATGTTTAGTATAATGAAACGCACGTCTCCATAAAAGAACATATTTGTTTCTACAATAAACTAAGGTGTATCAAGTCAGCAATATCCAAATGCACACAAACAGTATATTACCATCATTGTATAATCACTTAACGTTAACATAAAAAAGGAAACTCAGCTACATTGAACAAAACCGAGCAACTACTGTCTCCACCATGTAAACACAACAATCACATGAACACAACTGCAGCTGATGTGCTGAGGTGCCTCACAGAATATTATATATATATATATAATATATAATATATATCACAACTCAATTCATTGGAATTATCATTTTCAGACTGGCTCAAAATGTGAGAAATATCTAAAGACTTAAAGACGGATTACTTGAAAATAAAACATCTCTGTAGACACAAGGTAGGTTTTAGAACTTTCAATATTTCAGACACAGGAATGCAATATCCAAGTAGAAAGGCAATGTACAGAAGAGTTTGGATAAAAACATCAGTTGGTGAAGGAACGTCAAAACAGTATAATGTAGTTCTCTATGTACTCAAGTTGGCCATGGTTCTTTATTACATGACAGACAGTGCTTTAAACCAAAAACCACTATGAACTTTACATACCGTATCTTACGGAGCCCCTTAGGGGTCATGGGGAGAAAAAAAAAAGTAATTGAATAAAAAAAAAATATATATATAAAAACCAATAAGAAAAAAATATTGAGATGACATTTTTTGTTCACAGTAAAAAATAAAAATAAACTATAAGAAAAAAATATATTGTGATGAAGGGATTTTTTTTCCAAAGTAAAAAAATAAAAATAAATTAATTAATAAAATGAAATCCTCCTAAGGGTCTGTTAATATTTGTAGAACTTTTTTTTTCCTCACCTTTTTTTTTGTATTTTTTATTTGTATATATATTTTTTAAATTCCAAAATTCCAAAATTATTTGTCAAAAAAATATTTTTTGGAAAAAAAAATCCTTCATTACAATATTTTTTTTTCTTATAGTTTATTTTTATTTTTTACTGTGAAAAAAAATTGTATCTCAATAATTTTTTCTTTTTTATGTTTTTATGTATATATTTATTTTTTAATTCCCTGACTTTTTTTTTTCTCCCCATGACCCCTAAGGGGCTCTGTAGTATTTAGCTAGTAGCTACCAAAAGAGAAATTATAACAATCATGTTTCTAAAAAAGAAAAAAAGAAAAGAAAAAAAAAGTTTATTTTCAATTGCACGTCAAATAATCTTCTGCTATGCACTTTAAAGCCCTTTTCTATTATTTCCCACTTCCACCAGTTACCTCAGCTGCACTTGAGTGAAATTGTAAGACATTCTCTAGGGGAGAACTCACCTTAAACAACACCACATATACGCACATCCCTGCAAACATGCATGTACTTCACTATACCCTTGTGTAACACACACTGATACAACAACCTCAACATCAACTGCACGTTAAGAGCTGCACTGGACATCCCAGGTGAAACGCATGCTGAGGTTTTGTTTTTTTCCCAGGAGTACAACTCCTTAAACACAACTGCTGGATTGCCTCTCCATCCCCCGTCTGGACTGAATGTTGTCAGACACCAATTAGAATCCACTCCAAAGCCAGACCCTCCCCCTTTTACGTTGAATCCCTGGGAATGCCCCTGTGGAAAACCACAGACTGCCTCTGCTGCTGTTTTTTCCTCCGTTTCTTGTTGTCCCAGCGGCAGAGCAGGATCATCTTGAAGGTGGTGCGGAAGGTCTTGTTGCACAGGGCATAGCACATGGGGTTCACCGTGCTGTTGACGTAACAGAGCCAGTAGCCCAGCGCCCACAGTGTCTTTGGGATGCAGTTGTTGCAGAAGGCATTGACCAGCACCATGATGTTATACGGCGTCCACGTAATAATGAAGGCTAAGAGAATGGCGCTTAGTGTCTGAGCCGCCTTCTTCTCTTTCACCAGGGACATGCGCTTGCGCTTCGTGATCTGGGTCCGAGCCCGAGCCGCAAAGCGCTTAGCCAGAGCCGCCTCTTTCAAGGTAATCGGTACGGAGGGGGATTTACTGGTCGTGCCGGCGTTGGGGGCGCCGGTGGGTGTGTGGGCGCCGGGGAAGGTGCCTGTTTTGGCTGCGGCCTGAACAGGAGGCACGGACGGGCCCTTGCGCGAGGAGAAACGCCGGTCGTAGCTGCCGCTTTTTGCGTTGTTGACGCCGTCGGGAGCACTGGCGTTGGCTGCGGCGGTAGGAGTGGCGGTGGTGATGGCGGTGGCTGTTGGGAGGCCCTCGCGGTTGTCCTCCTCCCCCCTCAGAGGGTCCTCCTCCGAGGGTATGTCCAGGTCCTCGCACGACGCAAGCTGGGAGTTGACCGCAGCCTTTATCCCGGGCAGGTTGAGGACGATGGAGAATATGGCGTGGGTCTTGGGGATCATCTCTCTGCCGCTGCAGTCCTCGTCGTCGGAGGAGCCTGAGTGGTCCGCCAAAATCCCTCCGTCGTTGTTGTTCCAGCTGTCGCTGCTGCTGTGGTCCGGCTCGCCCTCCCCGGGCTGCTGGGCGTCGCCGGGCCTCCAGGACCGAGTGCCCCCGGACCAGCAGTGCAAGTGGCTAATCAAGGCCCGACAAGAGCTCTTGTTCTGGGAGGACCTGGACAGCTCGAAGCTGCTGCAGCTCCTGGAGCTGCCGGTGTGATGGTAGTGGTGGTGGCGCGGGAAACGCCCCCGGGAAATGCCACCGCTCACTCCCCCACCTCCTCCTCCTCCTCCTCTGGCCACGCCGCGACTGCCAGAGCCCTGCAGAGCGGCTAATTCCTTCGACCGGTTCTGGGTCTCCCTGTAGATACGCCAGTAAAGGACACTCATGATCGTTACGGGCAAATAAAAAGCGGCCATGGCCGTGCAGAAGGTTATAATGGGCTCTGACAGGAACTGAATTTCGCATTCGTTTTGGGGAACCCTCCTCTCGCCGACAACGAACTGCCACAGCAGGATGGCTGGAGCCCAGAGGACCAGCGAGACGAACCAGGCCAGGCCGATCATCAGCACGGCCCGTTTGGTGGTCCGCTTTGCTCGGTAGGTCAGAGGCCTGGTGATGGAAAAGTACCGGTCGAAGCTTATGACCAGCAGGTTCATCACGGACGCATTGCTGGCTACATAATCAATAGCCAGCCACAGGTCACAGGCCCAGTTCCCCATGGCCCAGTATCCCATGACGATATACGTTGTGTAAAGGTTCATGGAGATGACGCCTATGATGAGGTCTGCCACAGCTAAGCTCAGCAGGAAGTAGTTGTTGACAGTTTTCAGCTGCCGGTTCACCTTGAATGAAACCACCACCAGGATGTTGCCAATTATGGTGACCAGAGACAGCGAGCCGGTCAGCAGGACTATGATGACAACCTGCCACACGAGGTGACCGCCCAGGGGGTCGTAGACGCCCGTGACATTGAGCGTCCCGTTCGTGGGTTCGGAGGTGAAGTTCAGGAGCTCGCTCTGGCGGAGAGAGGAGTTATCGCTCAGGTCGGTCAGACGAACCGGCGGCCAAGGTTCTCCGTCCTGGTGCAGCAGGGCGTTGGGTTGTGGGATGGCTCCTGCGCTGGCTGACGACGTTATGGGGAGAAGGTAGCGGCCAGGGTCTGTGCTGTTGGAGGTCATTGTTGTTAGGTCCTGGCATATTCTGAGGAGAAAGACAGGCAGGGGAGACACAAGAGGGGAGAGAATCACACACAAAGACTATGTAAGCAGATGTAGTGAAAAACTGTTGGAGGAGTGAAAGAAGGAAACCAATGAGTGAAAACATATTGAGTGACAGGTTATACCAGTTGCTATTTATGTCCACCAGATGGAGCTAGTGGGCTAGTGTATTTGTTTTTGCACGTTCTATTTAACTTTGATTTGTGTAATTCAATCTGTAGTCCATAACACCATGGGTAACTGCATTACACGTCGCACATTCAGTATTGTTCATAAGGAATGGGGAGGGGGGGGGAATTCACCAGGACAGCTAAACAATCAAACACCAAAACTCCATGTTAACAGCTGGCTGTCTAACAGAATGATGGTCAACGGTAATGCTCGGGGTGTTTGTTATGACAACCAGTAAATTGTGCAACCATTTTAAGTTATACAGACTGAAAGGAGAGATACACGCGTCTTCCCACACCGTGGTCTAGGCTGCAACGACGTGGGCTTGGACCATCGCACAAACACAATTAAAGGGAAAGGGTAAACAACATGAGTCCGTGCGGAGTAGGCTGTCTTCTCTGGGCAGATAATGGGTGGCAAGGAGCAACATAGCATGCTGGTAGCCTTTAGTGAAAAGCACTGGGAGTGCATCTGTCCGTCCATATGCTAGCCTACTCTCAGGGGAAGCAGTCGATTTCACTGGTAGAGGACTTAAAGGTGTAATTGGCCACTATAACCAACAAAGGCCAGCATCACCTGTGTGTGTGTGTGAGAGAGATATGTTGTACCTACAGTATGATATTGACACTTTAATAACGTGTAGTCGACCATATATTTTATTTGTTTGAAAGTGAACAGGGAGATTTGAGGTTTGACAACGAGCTACAGGGGTTGCTGAAAATTGCGAGGAAGATGTTGGCGGAGGGATAAATGATTCAGAGATAGCCGAATAAAACATAATGCTGAGAAAATGCTACAAGAAAACATCTCCATTATGTACGTAATGGAAGGGAACAGGACCAATACTCTTGATTCCTATTTGATTCTCAGCCTCCTGTGGGCGCTTATGTGTCTGTATAAAAAAGCAAGTCCAAGCCCAGACAAGACAATACTAAAGGAAGTTTTATTCTCAGACCGACATGGCACCCGGGGTGGTCTCGTAAATAATGACCATGCTAAGAAGATAAACACTGCCAAACACAGACAACTGACAGAAAGATGGTGCTGGCATTAATGTCAAGGAGTTGTTTTGGGGGGTTTATACAGTAGTGATTGATTTTGATAAACCAGGGATCCAGCAGCAGATTACTTCAATCAGAAACAGAATATTATTTTACTGTTTAAAGCCAAAAAAGGAGTGAATTCCATTGTGGATTCTTGGGACAGCACGGCCTATTAGCAGTTGATGTCTGGTGTTTGTCAAACATCTTCAGACTACTAAATCTATTAATTACTGCATTATTTCATTTACTACATTATTTGGGTGAATGAACTCATCCGTATAAAGGTATGTGTCCTTGACGTGATACTGTTTGACTTGCAGTTAGGCAAGTTGTACTCCCAAAAAAGCATTAAACATGAACACCACCATGTACTCTTGCACTCTCGCTCTCTCTCTCTCTCTCTCTCTCTCTCTCTCTCTCTCTCTCTCTCTCTCTCTCTCTGTGTCTCACACACACACACACACACAAAAGAAGATAGAGTACTGTAGAATGCACTCTCACTGGCGTCCTCCCGAGGGAAGTCTCTGTGGAGCCGTGCACTGCACCTGTGCCTTGACAGCATATCGGGACCCCCACAGTGCTGTTAAAGACCCCCCGAATAGGAACACTGGCACCGTTATCATCAGGAGGTTTGTTACTACGCTGCAAACAGGGGGGAGCGCCACCACGCGCATGGACGCAGATGCATGTAGGCCCATGTAAACATACAGGACGTGCATGCACACACACACACACACACACTCAAAACATACAGGACGCGCATGCACACCCACACACACACACACACACATACAACATACAGTATGTGCATGCACACACACACACACACACAACTCCAATTATTACTCGATCCATTATATGCATCTCATCACCGTTCAAATTGGATCTTGCCAATTCTGTGCAATATCACAAGCCTGACTGTAAAATGGTTGCAGACAGACACACATAATCATGTCCTGTCATATGGTGTTTATACCTGCTGAACTGAATATATTTATCGACCCACAGCTTGTGTACTGTATCTGTGCATCTGATTTTGTTCATTAATAAACATCCTGAATAACTTACATAGCTATAAATGTGGATGGAATATAATATACACTGTATGTGTACATATACAATGCAATATTACATACACGATACATATACTGTACATACATACATACATACATACTGATACAGTGCATATATATATACATGTTTACCAAATCTTTCCTGCATCTCCTCCCCTATAAAATGCCAAATGAATCACGAAAGGAAGCAGTATAAAATAAAATGATAACCGGAAACAGATTAATGAAAAATAGATGATAAACACCAAAGGTTTCATGAAGAGCATGCCTGCCAGCAAAAGCTAAGCAAGCTAGTTCCGTGTATAAAAAATAAAACCTCTACATCGAAGTCTACAACGCAAACAAGCTCTATTAACATAAAGAAAAACAAAACTCCACATTTCACAAAGGTGTGTAAAATTATCATGCGTTACAAATGAGTGCTAATCTTCATAAAGTGTTCCGAGATTGTGTTCATTTGAAGATAAGAGCATTAATAAGGAGGGAAAAGGGAAATGAGCCTCGGCAGAATGAAATAACTTGGTCCTGCCTGTGGAAAACATCTTGCAAGGCCCACAGGATCATGTGGAAGCGGAGGCGGGGGAAGGGGGGGGGGGGTACATCTGACTGTGTCCCTCATGAAAACAGCCAAATGTCATTTGTCTCCTCCTGCTTCTGAGAGTCTTATGACAGATCCACAGGACCACATGGCTGGGTGTCAATGAAAAAGGGCCCTCAAATGCCACAATTCATCATAACCATGCTAAAATACATCTTATGCTTATCTTATTCCCTAAATAAACGTGTTTAAACAATCATACATGCATAAGAAAAGTAGCAGGAACACCACTGACCCTAACAGTTAAGACCATAAATGGGGGGGAGGAGGGAATCCATAACTCCGCTTTTAATGGTCACTGCGGCATAAAAACGGCACGTGAGTCAAATCTGATAAAAAATTAATCTTACAACTTTTGGTGACTTTACCCCAAAAGGTTTAAAAAGGCTTTTCTCCAAAATGTTATACCTCTACAAATGCATGCACAAATGTCGGCTTGTGTCAGAGAAACCCTTCAAGTTCATTGACTCATAACGGTTTAACCAATCAATATTCTTTATACAATTTTTTATCAGTATGGTGTGGAGATGAGGCACACCAAATTTCATGTCAATCGGGTGAAGTGCCCTTAGACGAGTTCATTTTCACACCCATTTCAGGAAATATAAATGGCGGGAAAGTTTGGCTGTGGAAGATGAAGGTTATGAGCCCATTTGATTTGAAACATTATAAGGAATTAAAGGAAATAAGAAGTTTTGTTCTGACCCATGCGGTTGCTGAGAAATCAGCAAACATGCAAGTACTTATTATAATGCCCCTTTGTGGTCAACAAGTTTAAATTGTACATTTTCTGTGCCACACTAAATAAGCATATAAAGTTTCAAGACGATTAACCATTCCCATAGGCAAATATTGACTGCTGAATTATGATTGGATGTTTGGCGGACATTTTGGCAATCCAGCCAATTGGTACTTAAGGACATGTAGTGTCACATTGGGCCATAAATAAGTGTGCCAAATTTCAGATTTTTAGCTAAAGCAGTTCTTGAGATATTGACATCTGTCAGTTGTAGCTATTGATGAAATGTAACAACATGCTTGATTAAGCTCGTCAAGTTTCATTAAGTTTGGACAAGGAAATCAAAAAATATAGGCCAAAGAGTAATTTTGGGCCATGCCTTCAAAGTTGATTGGTGCACAATTTTAAAACGGAACGTCAAAATTCTTTATACAATATTTTGTCAACATGGTATGTAGATGATTTGTACCAAATTACGTGAGAATTGGATGAATGGCCTTGGACTAGTTAATTTTGCATGAACATTTAGTTTTTTCAAAATGGCGGAAATATTTTCCATACGCAAATAGGCGTGAATGGGCCCATTTGATTCGGGAGCATTCAGGGAATATGGGGAACTAAAAGCTTTTTTATAACCAATACGGTTCACCAGAGATCTTTACCGGGATTGGGACATATCTACCAAGTTTGGTTTGCCACTACAGACTTCTACCATAGAGTTCCATTCAGAATTCTCTATCTGATCGCTCTCTTCTATAATGTCTCTGGATATGGTACACATTTGCCTCAATGATGCCATAGTGTATATTCCATATCGCACAGTGCAAATATCTTGCTCTAATTTCCATCAGCAATCTCCTGGGAAAAGGAATTGGCCACACAACAGAGAGTGACGCATCCGTATTTTCCACCGAAATTGTTTTTATTCATCAAGCATTTTCAAACCAAAAACAGTCTGAGGTCGAAAATAACATCCTTTCTCCACGATGGGTACTGTAAAACTCGACCTTTAATGGCCAGTTACAGTCAGTCATTACAGCCGGCTATCTCTCTCTCTGTCTCTCTCTCTGTAAAGCCAACTTAAACCAGCCTTGTGCATTGAGTCTACAGTAAGTAGTGCACACTGTCCTGTAGATGTGATGGCCTCAGGGACACTGAATGGATCGATGGTGCCTGACATTTGTGGCGGTTCTCACTACGAGGTGACGAGACACAACAGACCAAGCTGCCTAGATACAAGGATCCTAACTGATTTAAAGGCAGGGTCAGTCATTTTCAAGAACGCTTGCTAACAATATCCCTCCGGGGCGCCGCTCCACACATCGATGCAAAGCATAACACTACGTCTGTGTTGATGTGAGCGGTGTTCGCCACTTTGTTTATGTTCCTATTTACGGAGCCACGGCTGTGTAGCAATACCGTCTTATTTTTTCAACATGCACAGAGAAAGGTAAGCTAGGAAAATGTGAGGAGATATTTGGTGAATTTGACTAAATGTGTATTATCTTACAAACTAGCTTGCAATAGCTGACTATACTTTTTTTTCACCTGCTAATCTAGCAGCAACAGTGTGAAGTTCAAATGTGTAATTTAATTTAAAGTAGTCATATCTTCTAAACAAAAAACATTTTATGATGAAATTAAAATAAAATATTATATTCAATAAAATAATATAATTTTACATTTAATAAAATAACTGTACAGCAAACTGTAATAACTGTGGTGTAAGTATACTTTAACAAATATGTAATATACCGTAGATACAGCAGTGTGTAACAGCTTGTATTGTGTGGTACATTTAGTGTAGTGTGTGGGCACTGCGAGTTGTTTCATGGTGAAATGGGATCCAGCAAGCTAGGGGCTGCCTGATGGAATTATCGATCCCCTGCTGCTGAGCAGACCGTCCGCCTTGGAAAGCGACACCCGACAGACTTGACCCACTGGTTTTGTCTTACGACTACAATGGCCTGCCCTTAGGATTGCTTTAGGTCAAATAAGAGTGAAAGCACACTGCAGGCATACTCCCATTCTGAAACACTGGCATTTATGCTGTCTCGTTGCTATTTCATTCCACAATGGAGGCCAGGGAAACACTGTGTACACGCACTATCATATCAATATCTGTTATATTCCAGAGAGAGATCTGTTTCAAAGATATCACATAAAAGAGTCGCAGAGGTAAGACTAGCAAAGAGGTCTAAAGAAGTACTTGAGTCTGTACGTTAGAGCAAGGGCTTTACTTCTTAGCCCTGTAATAACAGGAAACACCTTGCCATAATTAGTCCACCCTAACCTTGTTTATCCTACGTTATGACCACGGTCCGCCAGGAGAACTGCTTTATTGAGCTGTTTCTTTATAGCTTACTACAGGCAGCAGTGTCTTTGTCTCACGCATGCTGGCACCGCCACTGGTAGACTGGGTTTTGACTAGTCACCGGTAGACAGATCTGGGGTTTTACTATAGTTACCGGTAGACAGACCTGAGGTTTAGACACTAACACTAGACACCGGTAGGATAAAATAATAATTTCAGGAAATTAATACGTGCAAATGAATGGGGGATGCCAAGAATGGATGTGTGTTGCATGTTGCCTAGATACACGGAAAGGTTACTCTTAACAAGCTGTGTTGGTAGGAATGCTGTGACTGATAATTATCATGTGCTGCACAAAATTAATACATTCTCAGACATTTTTTTTAATTATCTTAGTTAAATCCGTAAAGCATATATGCAAAATGCCATTAATTAGCGCCCCCGTCTGGTCATAACATACAACTGCACTTCAACTGCTATTTGTGTTATTTCGGTTTGAGAGACCGAGAACACATGCCTGAGTGATTGGCATTTATCTCTACTCCCACAGATCTTCCAGACTCACAATATTCTCCACGCCCACAAAAACGTTTGCGTTCATGTTCTACGCCCACAAAGCCGCTCGCTTTCTTGCTCTATGCCCACAAAGCCATGCACGTTCTTGTTCTATGCCCACAAAAACCCCAACAGTTTCTTGCTCTATGCCCACAAAGACACTCACACTTTCTTGCTCTATGCCCACAAAAACACCAACAGTTTCTTGCGCTACGCCCACAAAAACACCAACAGTTTCTTGCTCTATGCCCACAAGGCCACTCACACTTTCTTGCTCTACGCCCACAAAAACACTCACACTTTTTTGCTCTACGCCCACAAAAACACCAACAGTTTCTTGTTCTACGCCCACAAAAACACTCACACTTTTTTGCTCTACGCCCACAATCGCACGCATAGTTTCTTGCACAGATGTGTTTCATCTGTGCTGGTGCAGAGACTATTTACTGGGGGGTGTAATAACAAAATCAAAGAGCGTATACCTACAAGGCGAGGCTTTGCCAGCATCCAACAGAGTCTCAAGGCAGGGTTAGTTATTCTGGAGGACGCTTAACTTTGAGCTAAAATCAAACCAATATCCATCCGAGGCACCGTCCCACAAATTAAAATGCATTGAGAAGCAAAGCGTAGTACTATGGCTTTGTTGTGAGCGGTGTTCGCCATTTTATTTATAGAGTCAGGTCAGGGCTGTGTAGAAGTATCAGATCATTTTTTCAGCACACAGAGAACTGTAAGCCAACGAAAAGCGAGGAGATATTTGGTAAACATTTATTACCTTACAATTAGCTTGCAATAGCTGACATTACCTTTAAGTGACCCCTGCTACCATATACAATTCCTCATATATATCTGGCTATGTACTGCTAGTACACTGGCAGTACATAGCCAGTATTTAAAAGTTACACATATTCCAGAAACTTTCAAACCAGCCTTGCTTGCAGCACAGATATTCAACAGAACAACAATAATACGACAATAAACTATTATATAGTAGGTATCCCAGCTGTTCTACCCGACTTGAAAATACCCTGGAAAATCCAGAGGTGACACGGGAAAACGGATGTTGTTATGCTTCTGACAGCTGCTGGAGGTTCAGACTTTAGGTTCACAGACATGCACATGTACACGCACACGCACACACACACACACACACACACACACACACCTCTGTGGTGGGTCTGCGTGGTTTTTGACAGGCTGTGTAACAAGCCTGTGAGAACATACCAGGTCTGCATTTAGACATTGTGTGTGTGTGTGTGAGAGAGAGAGAGAGAGAGAGAGAGAGAGAGAGAGAGAGAGAGAGAGAGAGAGAGATAGATAGATAGATAGATAGAGAGATAGAGAGATAGATAGAGAGATAGATAGATAGATAGATAGATAGATAGATAGATAGAGAGATAGAGAGAGAGAGAAAGAGAGAGAGAGACACACACACAGAAGGAAAGGCTCAGTGTTGTGTCAAAGCAAAAGGCCACAGCCATTTGAAAGTGACTGTGCGCCGTACACTTAAGTTAAGCAATCTCTCTTAACGCACATTCTTAAAGTAAATCTACACTGCATTAGGTCCAGGGCATATCTTGTCTCTGTGTTATAACAAATGCTAACCTACTGTCACAGGAATTAGCTCCAATTTCACGGTGGGTATTACAAGTGGCATGCAGCAACACACAAGTCGCTCTGTAGATTTACAGCAGTGACAGCTAATTCCTAACAACGCTCGCTATCCAAACTATGAAATACCACGCTTTGTTGAGGCTTTGGTAGGTGCGCGTGTGTGCACGCAAACCTTTATTACAGGCCTGACCCCCTGCCTTCCTCCCCACATGCTAACACCAGACCCTATACACATTTCCGTTCAGGCGATAGACGATCGCGATCAACCCTTAAAAGGAAGCATGGCCAACTGCCTATTGAACAGACACTCAAAATAGACGGAGCGGGCGAGAGAGAGAGAGAAAGCACACGCTCGCTCCTACATAAACAGGCGTCCACATAGGGGACGAGGGGTCTTTTTAAACGCTGGGAGCAGAGAGCGCGGGGGGGGGGTTACGAAAAAGGGCTGCGAGAGGGAGAGGAGAGCGGGCGTATGGTCGCGCCGAGGCGAGGAATGTGCCAGGGGAAACTCACGCCTTCTGCTCTGGGAGTATAAGTCTTGGGTGCACGGGGTTATGTACAGTATGTGTTTATGTGTGAGCGGAGGAGGTATGGAGCAGACTCTTGACAGGGGCTTTTCTCTCTGTCAGATGATGGAGACCAACTGAAGCCGCGACGTGCTACCATGTTGTAACAGGCACGCGCACACTCTCACACACACACACTTTCTCTCTAACACACACTCTCACACACACACTTTCTCTCTAACACACACTCTCACACACACACACTTTCTCTCTAACACACACGCATACACACACCCGCACACGCACACACACACAGAGAACTACACACATTGTAACACGCCCACCATCATACACTTGAGGGAACACAACAGGCTCAATTCAAGGACCCCAAACACAATATTACTGTAGAGAGTCCTGCCCCAGACTGCTTACAATACCCTCAAAAAACACTTTTTCTTTTTTCATTTTTTGCTGATGTAGACTGGCCTACATTAGGTTATCAATGACAGACATAATGCAGACACACACGACCGCATGTGGCCCCTCCGCCCGAACGCACGCCGTGATTCGATAGAGGCCGTATTGCATTTCATCTAATGCCATAAAGCCAGGTGATGCGACAGTCCCCACCTAGGCACTGCAGCCAGAAATAACCGCAGATGTGATTACCTCAATTCCCCAGGGAGACTCATAGTGGGTCTCATCTGTCTGTCTGGGGAGCAGGCTGACATTCTCTGCTCCCCCCTTTCTCTCTCTCTCTCTCTCTCTCTCTCACCCACTGTAGATTCACCTGATCTCAACATGTACAGTACACCCATGCACTCCAACCTCATAAGTAAATGCATTAACCTTCCTACCACCACACACACACACACACACACACACACACACACACATAAGCAGCACACACGCCACACATAAGCACACACACACGAGCACGAGTACGCGTTTCTTCTCCTCGTGGGAGCTCACTCCTCCTAGAATGCTCATCCTGCAGACGTAAAATAATCCCATGGAGAATCCTATATGTTAGCGAGCACAGCGCTAAGACACCAATCCCACAGGAGGCGGCTGTCTTGTTCCTGGCGAGACACGGCATCGCCCTCACTTTGCTCAATGTTTAATGACGCATGTGAAGATAGTAGCATGTAGCCCACTTTGTCTTTGGCTCCCCCTGAATGCCTATATGTGTGTTTGTTTCTTCTTTCTCTTGCAGCGTTCATTGCTGGCCCCCCTGAACTGGCATTTACATTCCAGTCTGAATGGAAGGACTGCAGCTGAGGTTGCTGTGATATAGTGTATATGCTAAGGTTAACACCGGCTACTGGAAAAGCCTCTACTAACATACTTCTGTTTGTGTGTGATTGTGTGTGTGTTTGAGAGAGAGACACACGCGCCTACAGTACATGTACAGTATTTCTGCATGTGAGAGAGATAACTCCTGCAGAAGTCGTAACAACTTTGTGAATGTTTACAGAGCCACTGGTAAATGTCATGTGTATCTTTCATTTGCTAAGACACCTCCGCCACAAGGAGGTGTCTCAGTGTGGTCTGATAGCAATAAACTTCAAGCATGAGATGCCGTGTTGGCGGCAGTGTCACAGCCAGTTTGGTTTATGGCCCTCAATTGTATATTATACTCTGCGCTTGCCAGCTAATGGGCCTTGAATGCTAATAGCGACATGAGAGTGATGGATCAGCTGCGCTAGCGGATTGCTTCTCAGCCTCAGTGTTATTGACCTGTCAGTAAGCGTCCAACACAGGTGGGAGGAGAAAGAGAACGTCTTCTCTAAGGTCACAACAGAGCAGAGTAGCAGAGTAGCCTGACACGGACGAGGTGCTTAGAATTTTTGCATTACCACGGGGGTACTAAGAGGCACTTTTTCAAATGATGACAGTATATATATTACCGTCAATATATATTTATATATATTTACACTGTATATATTATATCTTTTTTTAATATATATACTGTATACAGCCGCGAAAAGAATTGCAGCATTTTATCTGATGTTTACTTTAGTGACCATATCTACGTTCCACCTCCGTCGTAGTCACTCTTGGGCCGACTGGCCCCCTCCATTGGCCCAAGGACACTTCCTTTATAGTAGCCTGTAGAGGGCACACTCTCACAAAACAGTAACAAAC
>JAODUE010026532.1:0-22467 GCA_027564755.1 Amblyopsis hoosieri
TACTGTATATATATTTATATTTATATAAATACTGCTTATATCCACACTACACACACACACACACACTTTAGGGCTATGTCTCTACCAGCTTTGCACATCTATAGACTGAAATGTTTGGCCATTCTTCTTTGCAAAATAGCTTAAACTCGGTCAGATTGGATGGAGAGCATCTGTGAACAGCAATTTTCACCTCCAGACAGAGATACTCAATTGGAGTTAGGTCTGGACTTTGACTGGGCCATTCTAACACATGAATATGCTTTTATCTAAACCATTCCATTGTAGCTCTGGCTGTATGTTTAGGGTTGTTGTCCTGCTGGAAGGTGAACCTCCACCCCAGTCTCAAGTCTTTTGCAGACTTACAGGTTTACAGATTGCGCTGTGTTTGGCTCCATCTTCCCATCAACTCTGACTAGCTTTCCTGTCCCTGCTGAAGAAAAGCATGCCCACAGCATGATGCTGCCGCCACCATGTTTCATGGTGAGGAAGGTGTTTTCAGAGTGATGTGCAGTATTAGTTTACCGCCATGCATAGCATTTTGCATTTAGGACAGAAACCTACATTTTGGTCTCATCTGACCAGAGCACCTTCCTCCACATGTTTGCTGTGTCCCCCACATGGCTTGCGGCAAACTGCAAACGGGACTTCTTATGGCTTTATTCCAAAAATGTCTTTCTTCTTGCCACTCTTCCATAAAGGGCTGATTTGTGGCGTGCACCACTAATAGTTGTCCTGTGGACAGATTCTCCCACCTGAGCTGTGGGTTTCTGCAGCTCCTCCAGAGTTACCATGGGCCTTTTGGCTGCTTCTCTGATCAATGCTCTCCTTGCCTGGCCTGTCAGTTTAGGTGGACAGCCATGCCTTGGTAGGTTTGCAGGTGTGCCATACTCTTCCTATTTTCGGATGATGGATTAAGCAGTGCTCCGTGAGATGTTCAAAGTTTGTGATACTTTTTTATAACCCAACCCTGCTTTAAACTTCTACACAACATTATCCTGACCTGTCTGGTGTGTTCCTTGGGCTTTCATGATGCCGTTTGTTCACTAATGTTCTCTAACTGAGGCCTTCACAGAACAGCTGTGAGATTAGATTACACACAGGTGGACTCTTATTAGGTGACTATACTGAAGGCAATTGGTTTCAACAGATTTTATTTAGGGGTATCAGAGTAAAGGGGGCTGAATACTTTTGTACGCCACACTTTTCAGTTTTTTATTTGTAAACAAATTTGAAAACCACATATCATTTTCATTCCACTGGCCCAGTTGGGCCAAGTTGGGCCCAGTTGGTCCATGAAGATGTGAGAATCAAATTCTCCCAAGTACACTGGCACATGTATGAGATATTGCTTGGTGAAAGGTGCTGCACTGCATTTTTATAATAAATAATATTGTCTAGCTAGAGGATTCATCCAGTCGGCTGTAGATTTATGCATAATTGCACAATAGGGAAAACTTATTTTTAAAGTACTTTATTTGTCTGAAACAATAGAATTATGCATTTATTTGGTTTGACAAACACATGCACGTGCACATACATACACATTATATTATCTTCAGCTCAGTTAAAACAGGTACCATAAGTATTAGCCAAATTTTGAGAAATGTCTCGTTTACACACCTCCTCAGGTCTCGCTCAGACATGTCAACCGAAACTTACTCTCCCACGGGGGGAGTGTCTTGAGACCATGGGCCACAGGGCAGGTTAGAACACACGTTCACATTTACACCATAATGCCCTTGGCTTGACAAGGGGCTTCATAGAAATTATGAAGTTGCAACTGATAGAAATCTTTTGTTTTTATTCTCTGCATAGCATTGATTTTGGATGCCAAAGGCCAGAATTAGTGCAAATGCCAGATCTCAATGCTGATCTGATTTTTTTAGGTACAGCTAATCAACTTATATCTGACATTATATGTAAAATATACTTTTGATGTAGGCTAGTTGTAAAATGCTCTGCTTTGTCAAGGGTGAAAAGATCAACAATTGGTCAATGCTGTTAATTCCACGGACATGGAAATATAAATTAAAATACTTGTATGTATATACTGTACATTGTATTGTTTTACTATTTGTTATAATAATGCATCTTTAACGTTCCTTTAAAATAAAAATGTATGGTCTATATACATAGCAGTGGTTCCCAACCAGTGGTACGCGTACCCCTAGGGGTACTTGAGCAGCTTGCAGAGAGTACGTGGAAAGATTGGGGGTTACAATTTATTTACAAAATATTTACAAAATCATACAAATGTCGACTGCTACAGTAAAATATATCTATAGGCTAGGTATGCAAGCCACAACTACTGTATAATTCTCCGGGCTAGGTGTCAATTTTTAAACTACTCTGAAGTTCACATGCACATCAAAACTGCACACAATTAAATCAGCTAGCTAACACATGGACATGTGTGTTCAATAGAACACATTTAGGGGAATCATCCACACTCAAATATGGAGGTACTATTGCCATGGCAGAACAGCTCAAGGGGTACATAAGATAAAAAAGGTTGGGAACCACTGAACTATAGGACAGTGGGAGGCACTTTAAACTGTCTATAGTGAGTGGACAGTGTGACCAGATGGAGGCGGTATTGCTTGGATTATCCCTCCCGAGGGAATGATTGTGTATTTTTCAAACTACTAACTTAAGAACCCTTCCAATTAAAATAGGGTCATGTATGTGTAAATATAACCTCTCGTCAACACCAACTAGCTAGTAAGATAATTTCCACACCTCCTCTATACTTGACCGTACAGGGCTTCTTATAGGCTATTCCCTTCCCAGGATTTCTTCTATTTGTTATGCTACTGTGGATTTATGCGCTAAGGCAGGGGTCTGCAACCTTTACTATCAAAAGAGACATTTGATATGTATTATTTATCTGTCTGGAGCAACAAAAAAATATTATACGGAGTAAGCCTATAAACATTACACCTAAATGAGAATTCATTCATTTTCCCAGTGTGTAGGAGTGATTTTTAACTAGAAGGACAGTCAAATACTAGCGGGGAGCGGGGGCATGCTTCCCCGCAAATATATATATATTTTTTTAATAAAGCATTCACAGTAAATGCCAATTTCTGGCGACTTGGAAAACAGAATACTATATACTAGCCTATGCTTAAAGGAGGACACAGGCTGGCAATACAAAATATGAATTGAGAGATTTCTTTTGGGGTGGGGGGAAAAAAACCTAGATTAAGTTCTATAATGTCTATAATAAGGAAAAAGGGAGCCTCTGTAGAGCAGGTTGCAGACATATGCTTTCTAAGGGGGGTGTGTCGTTCTTTTTCTATGTGAAATGTGGATTTGTCTTTTGAGACTGAAATGATATAGGGCCTAGCCAGGCCCAGCTAAAGCAATATTATTTTATTTATTAAGACTGGATGCAGTTATGTATAATGTAAAATGTGAATGTTTTCAGAGGACTGGGAGTAATGACCACTGGTCAAAAGTATAGTTTTGGAAGATGGATTGTATGTTTTTGGAAGGGAAGGAACAGAGGGAGGACAGTAGTAGTGTTCCTGCCACTCCCTTGAGGGCCTGAGAGCATGGTAGGAGCCTTGATGGGCTCCAATAGGCAGCAACAGGCTCCTTATAGAGCAGCTCATCTATCAATTAGACAGGCAAATGAAGAGCTATTCAACAGCCTGAAGTCACTGCAGCGTGAGGGCAGAAGGCTGATACAAGCCAGCGCTATTCAGACAGGCACACCCGATGTACTGTATAGTATTTTCCATCCATAAGTGCATGCATATTTTGCATGCACTGTCTCCAGCTCAGAAAGGAAAATAGATCTCAAGTAGGCCCGTGTTGGACTCTAATTAACATATCATCTGAATTTGGACTTGCCTGTGAGGCAAAAGCTCCGTTTGTCAAGGGAGGTTTTGAGTTTCTCATACATGTTCCCTCCTATGGCCGCCCACAACGTTGACCACCAAACTTTAACGGGCCATTTCACAGAGGTCAATTCCTCTTTCTCCATGGCATCAGCTGCTTTGGTCCACTCACTTTACCCTTCTTCACCCTGGCTCGCTGACTGGCTCCCTGGCTGGCTCCCTGGCTGGCATGTGTTCAGCTCTGCGTTGTTGACTAGGCCAAAGCATTTAGTAGGGTTAGCGTTTCACCACGGCAGCTGTTAGCGCCATGTGCCTCCCCTGCAGGCGTCTGACCGACAGCATGCAAGGCCCTGCCCCACACACCCTCTAGCATCCCCCCGAGGGAGGACCAGACCTCCCCCTGCTCCCCCTCACTTGGACCAGGTCAGAAGCAACCAGTAGCTTCCATTACGGCTGGATCAGATATCTAATGTGAAGTCAGAGCAACCACATGGCTAATACAGCTAATGAAGTTGGAACATCATGTTTGTGTCTTCAAGAAACGGGCATAAAGCGCTTGCCGTATCCATTTACAATGTATGCTATGGCGTTAGCTCCTATTGGGGTGACAGCTGACAGTCTGTCATTTGGGGGATCAAGAGCTCCTGTCGTTATAGCTCCCAAGTCACCTCTCTTAGTGATGGGGCCTTACAAATGTTACACATGACAGGGAGGAATAGAAGAGAAAATCAGCACATATAGCAAGATGATGGAGAGGTGTTGTGGTCTAAGCTGTCTCTGTGACAACCAGCCCACTCAGCCCATGATCCTATAGGGCCAGTAGTCAGACATGACTCGATAATAAGCCATTTATTTCTGGTGACTGCTTAACCTTCCATCGTAATTCAAGGTGACAGGCTGCAAATAAACTGGCAACAGTCACAGACATCCATGCCTGCATCAACTGTGAATATGCTGTAAATATCTGTAGCCTTTTTATTTGCGCATGCTAATGCTAAGAACACTACAATGCTAGCGCCTTCATAAACTATCTGTAACAGCCCGATCATCCATATCCCCATTTCCCATATGACTAACAGTTTTCTGGAGAGAGAGGAGGTTTTTATATGTAATCTCTTTCCACCCCACCCTAGAGATTATGGTGTGTCCTGGTAGGATGAGGAATGGTGGTCTATGGAGACAAGGTCAGGGTGACAGTTGTCGGACCCCCTTCCATACCATTTGGATGGAAAGTGATACCATAGACAGCTGAGGCTACTCTCAGGGTTAATTTGGACTGTCTTAACATTCACTTTGCTCTGGAGGCTCTCTAATGAGCGTGGAACTGGATGTTAAAGTGAAATCTCAGCATCTGAGTCCACTTGCTAACATAATCAAACACATACTGTATACAGGCTACATGTCAAGAATTCCCATGCACATATGGACTCTTATGTGTGCACAGGAACACTAACTAATATGGATCTCCAATTCTGGTGTGAGTTTACATGGTTGGTTTAAATTGTATTGCATGCACCTTAAGAAAGCAATGCTGCAGCATATTAGGATTTATTATTTACGATACATTTGATTTATTTTTTATTTGAACAAAACAGTTACGGCAGCAAGGTCAATTATGTTTAAATGTATGTTTTGGCATCTATAGGCCACAAAACTGATTCACCAGTTCAGCTCATAGTCACAAAATGAATGGTTATAACTCAATCTTACTGCCTGGACCTGCGTTCCAACACAATCGTTCCAACACAATCACTCCTGGGACCTGCATCTTGATCCTTGGTGAATGGATCCTTCTTCATCCTGGTGAATCTCTTAAATTAATATTTGCCTTTTGCTCCATTTTCTGGACCAAGCAACTGAATTTACCAATCAGCGTCGTATTTATAGCTATACGTGTGTGGTTAAGGTTTGCCGACAGCAAAAACGACCATGACCAAACTGCCATAAAGATAGTGTAGGCAGGAGCTTGTGCCAGATGACCATACTATAGGACCATCTGATAGCAGTTGCTGGTCCACTGTGACAGTCAATGGTCAGTATCAATATCTGAAACATCAGATTATAAATCCAGACTAGCAATGGACTCATATCCCTTATAATGATTGCACATCTTGAGTATCAAATTAGTAAATTCATTGGTTTTTGAAAAGGAAAGAGACCTCCACTTATGCATCAAATTCCATAGGAAATGAATGCGGGTCAATTTGGACCCATGTAGTGCATTGTATGGGTATTCAATATGTTGTGCATTCTACGGTTAATGTTGGCCTTATTAGTTTCAATGTGTCTGGGAACAGTATCTATTATATTGATCGTGCAGCATTTGTGATGTTGATAGGACACCATCACAGAAAGTACACATTGAACAACACTCTGACTGTACTGCTTGAAGTCATATGGATGTGCTGATTCCCATCAAAAAGGTTGTGGGTTCCATCCTCAACATGACCAACCTGCCTGTAAGAATTATTTATTAACAAGATGCCTAACCCCTACCTGCTCCTTTATGCTTGTAAGACTTTATTAACAGGGATGCATACAGTTGTATTTCATAATGTCATAATGTAACACACACACACACACACACACACACACAGTTAATATGCAACACTTGAAATTAAGCAATAGCAGGTGAATGGGATTGGAGGGGCAGCTGAATATCCTCTGGACTACAGCAGTCTCTCTTCTCTCTCTCAGCTTGTCCCTTGTTTACATTCCATGCCCCCCCAAACACCACTTAATCTCACTAGTAAACTATCTAACCGGCTGAACAAATATCTCTCTCACAGCAAACCTCACACACACACAAACACACACACACACACATATATGAACATGCAAATGAGAGTGAATGTCACAAACACACAAATACACATAATACCACACACGCACACACACACTAACACAAAAACACTTAATCTAAAGCGAACAAACATACTCTCAGAAGGTTGCAAACACATTTCCCTACAAGCAAGCACACACAGAGAGAGAATGTTCTGACCACGTGCATGCATCGTGCCTGTTCTGTCGTTTTTGTTCCTTCCTCTTCTGGGGACACGAGTCCGTTTAATAAGCGCTGATCAGCCCGGACAACAGTTTGGTGTACCGGCTGTGGGTAGGCCAGTGTGCGTGCAGAGAGGGTTGGGTGCGGTAGGGGGGTGGGGGGGAAGGGGGGGGGGGGACCTCTGTTCTCTCCAGAGGCCAGTGGACCGGCATGCATGGCAGACTCACATCGCCACACACCCTGTGGAGACATCATGATGGTGTGGCTGCATGTTTCCCAGGACAGACAGGACAGCCCTCCCACCCTGTGACCCAGACTGGACCTATCACAGCGAGCCTCATGGTGACTGGTCTGGCATACAGTACTAGAGGTCTCAGGTCACAGCCAGACAGCCAGGGTTCCTCTCCACATGCCGGACAGCCGTTATGTGTGTTTAGTGGAGCAGCACATCTCTGTTTTGTTTTGTTTTTATATGGAGGTTCAGTGCTTTGTTTTTTGTAGGTCTGTCTGTGTGTCTGTGATCGTTTCGTCTATGTGCGTGAGTGTGTGTGTGTGTGTGTGTGTGTGTTACAGCAGTTACACACTACCACCACGTTGCAAATTGCAGTCCATTTCCTGTGTTGTGTGAAGCCAAAGTGGCGATCTTCTCACCTCAGGCCATTACAGTAAGATGGGGGAAGGAGGCACAGCAAGTGTGTGTGTGTGTGTGTGTGCGTGCGTGCGTGTGTGCGTGTGCGTGTGTGTGCGCGTGCTTGCATGATGGAGTATTGTCAGAAACGTCTCCTCTACCGCAATTAACAGAGTTAATTGTACTGCAGGCTTATGAGGTTACCATTACCTCTGAGCAGCTCCCTGGCCCCTAAGATATGCTCACCTTCCTTTTTAACAGGGAGAAGCCCAGGCTCAATCTCCCCCTGCTCTAATTTACATACAGCAAGGCCGTCTATACAGCCTAGAGCTGTGTCGTAAAGCCAGCTGACTAGCTAATTGCGCTCTGTCTTCAAAGCGAAACTGTGTGTCTCAGCATTCCCACAGGGACCTCTGCACCATGCAGATTCACTCACAAACAGATTACTGTAAATATTAGATATTTATTTGTAGCATATTCTAAACCATTAGAAGTGCATTCTGCCCATTGCATGTTATCTTTCCAAAAATTGTGAAAACAGGTCTTTGTACCAGATTACGTTTACAGAGCATATTACAATATTAATTCCACTAATACTCTTTCTGTGTATAGAAGCCAGATATCTGTCCACTTGGCGTGTTTGTCTTTAACAAGTGTTGACTATAACATAGGCCCAGCAGTCAGCTTTCAACACACATTTCACACACCTAAATACTTGCATGAGTCCAACAAATGGCAGCTTCCAGGGCTCTGCCAAAAACATGCCACTCTCTTACTCTTGTGCATTCAGAGCCGGCCATACAGTATATGTATGCATGTTATTAATAGGTGGGTGTAATGTAGGCCACAGCCATTTGGGTATAACCATATACATAAATAGCATCACACTTGGTGCCATGCTTGCATTTATAGCCCCTAAATATCCACCTATATTGGTTTATGTTTTGAAATACAACAACTGTTGTTACAGATTATTCCCTCAGTGTAGAAACAACCCTAACTTGAAAGAAACCGAAATAGAAAAGATAAAGACGTTGGATGAGAAAATCAAGGCATGTGTGAGGGAGGTGAGTTTTATCAAAGAAGGATGGAAATGATCGGCCCTCCGTAACGTTCCTCTTACACGGCCAGCCCAATCCAGCATTGATATTAATTTGTTTATTGTCCAAAAAAAAAAGATCTCAAACAAAAATCACGGGACAAAAAGACAGGTGTCGTCTGATGGCGGTCGCATTTCCTGCACGTCCTGTCCGTGTGTCGGTCTCTCTCCCAGGAAAACAGGTGCTCTCGTTATTAACACACTTGGGTCAAATTAATGCAGGAACACTTCAAAGCTGCCCGCGACTACGGAACATGTAGCGTATTGGTGCAAACCCACCACCCACACATCAGCACAAGAAACCCATCCAACAAAGAAAAGAAAACAACAAAACTGGAAAGTAGGAAAATCCCCACCTCTTATCCTAACAATGTGTTGTGCTAGGGGTTATGAGTTGCCACTCCATACTACTTAGCACTCTGAATTTCAAAGCAACAATAACATTCTTGTAATGCTAAAGAGCAGTCTCAGCCTCTTCAGTCCATTATCCCTATTTCACATTATGCAACTCTGTACTGAACGTCTGATACATACACCCCTGTAAGGTCGACAGCACTATCAGGAAGTGAGGATTTACAAGACCTGCAAACAACCTGCTCATGTCATTAAGTTTCCCGATGGATTCCTCATTGTAAGTTTATCTTTCCGACTTGGTCATTGCGTTATGTGGTTGGTCGTCGTGCATGTCAATCAAAATACCTCTCCTGTCAAGTAGGCGGATCTTGACACAGTAAACCAGAGCTGTGTCCCAAACCCCTAACCCTAACCCTTTACATAGTAAAGTCTGGCTCTGCGAGACTACAAAGCAGTGTAACTTTAAAATGAGTAATACTTTTTAATATAGCAAATCTGTACACTCTGGATCTGGCTATAGAGCAATCTCTCGCTGTTGAAACAGGGGTCCTACAATTCTATTTTGTCCCATCTCTGTCTAACTTTATTTGTAGGTTTGCAGCAGTGAATTTGTGCAATTGAATTAAAATGCACAATCATATTGTCTTAGAAGGATATAAGGATATCTGCTAAATGTTTGTATGTGTACTTCCATACTAGTAGGTGTGTGTGTCTTAATCCTAATTCATTTCACAGTGCTATCAGGATCAGATTTGGCGAGGTCTGTGGTCTGCGTCTTCCTGACAGAGGTGTCTGGACATGTTTGATATCAGTTACCTCACATATTGCATTCCCACCTCAGTCAGTTGACAACAAGAAGACCACTGAATAGAAGTGATAATTGAGAAATTGTGAAGACCCCTACTCTGTGATCCATGACTGTGCTCAAGAGAGCATGGCGAAAAGAGCACCACACCATGGGGGATTAGAGTGTAAAATAGAAAACTCAGTCAGACCACACTTTGTGGTAAACCCTGGGCCATTACATAGATAAAGGTGTGATGTCTCCTGGAGAGGGTTAAACAAAAGTAATCTATTATGTTTAAACAGCCAACCAGTGGCGGCTCCTCCAGAAGCTCTGCCCACCACACACTGAAAATACGTTGCAAAGGCTAGGATATTGTTGTGTGGTGCGATCTGCAGGGCTGTGTAGAAACATCAGATTTTATCCAGCACAAATAACAGGCAGCCAGCAGACCAATGAGATATTTGGTGAATTTAACAGTGCTTACAATCGCTTACTATAGTAAGTCAGCTATTGTCATTGTCATTGCATAGTAGCCTACAATTTCTTGTGTTAGTATTTCTTTTCACCTAACTAGTGTCACAACACCACTAGCCTAGATGGCAACATATAGGCTAAACAATGCAGAGATGTCTGCTTTACCATTTAATTAAAAAAATAAATGTATTAAATAATGAGATTGGCTAATAGAGTACAAAACACACGTTAGCTAATGAAAATAAATAAATGAATAATCGTCTGATTTAGTTGTCAATGTTATTTTAGGTGCAGCACAACGCTTGCCCAATCTCACTCTCTCTATAGTTCACAGTAGTACCGGTAGGTAGGGCTGGACGATTAACCAAAAACTAATCGAAGCCAAAATTCAGAACATCTAACCGACGTAATTTTCATGTTGTTTTTTTCTATGTAAATAGGAGGACGCGTGTTTTAAAGATATGCCTATTTGTCGGGACACTCGTGATAATCCCAGGCATATCAAAAACTAGCAGCATCTACTGACAAATGCTGCTGTTATTACCATTAGTATCAACCGCAACACACATACATCGAAACTACACTTCACACCTCAATGGCTCGCAACACGGCAGCTCAGGTGGTAAACATTTAGAAAAAGAAATCATACTTTATTAATCCCCCTTAGGAGAAATTCATTCTCTGCATTTAACCCATCCCTGAAGGGAGCAGTGGGTAGCCACTCGTGCAGCACCCAGGGACCAACTCCAGATTGAGGCCAGTGTCTGGTCAACAGCACTGACTGGAGAGTGAACCTGACATGTTTTTGATAGTGGGGGAAACTGAAGCACCTGGAGAAAACCCACACAGACACAGGGAGAACATGCAAATTCCACACAGAAAGGCTGGGTAGACTGTGGTTTGAACCCTGGACCTTCTTGCTGGGAGGCCACAGTGCTATCCCCTGGGCCACCGTGTTTATCAGAGGAGAACAGATTAACAATGCGTGACAGACAACTTGACCACATAATGAACTTATTATATAGCAAGGTGGGCTTTCTAACACCTACTGGGAATATATCTGCCCCTCGTAGGTATTTTACAGCTTTCCAGATAGCTCCTTCTTCCTTCCAAGTTTGAAGCAAATAGATAACTTTAGCGATGCGGCCTCCCTTCATGGTAACTTTTAAGCTATAGCGATGTCAGGTCAACTCATTCAATGAGACAATCCTATGGAAATAGTAGACCAAAGTAGTCGACAAAATGTAGAATGTACAAATGTACAAAATTGTAAACAAAAATGTCTACAATTAGTAGGTGAAGTAGAGAAAAGAAATGCTCACCAATTCTAAACGCATATGTGAATTAGAAACATGGACAGGATAATACAGCAGGGTAAGTCAACTTTTGCCTGTCAATATATTTTTCTTTAAGCTATAATGATTATGACTCCATGTATCTTTCATTATTTAATGTTTTAGCCCATTGCTAGCAACACTTAAGTATCATGCTTTTACAAGTAGTGTGTTTTTACTAAAGCTGCTGTACTGTGCGTGTACCTACTCCTTATTTATATTTCTATGGTGTATTCACGTAACTCCGCCCTGTCTAGTCGGCTGGAAGCATATGGAAGCATCATGGAGCAGAACTCAAACAAAAGCAAAATAAATGCAAAAAAAATCGTTCGTTAATCGTAATCAAGGTACTATTTTCAATTATTTGTGATTTAGATTTTTGGTCAAATCATTCAGCCCTACCGGTAGACTACGGCCAAACATTGGTTTCCCTCTTGGTTCAATTGAATGCAAAACATTGACGTTTGGCGTCTGTTTAGATATTGTTAAAAATGGTTATGGAAAAGCACAAATGCATGTACACACTAGATGATCCAACAAATAATAATAATTATATTACATACTTGTATGTAATATAGTTATAGCGAGTCATGCAAACAGAACGGTTGAGATAGAAACCATAATGTGCAACGTTGCACATACAACGCACGTCACCAGATATCTACACACATTGTGTATGACGTAAACACGTTAGTGCAAGCATCCCAGGAAGCCATAGAGAATGCATTGCAGAGTCTGCATTTTGGAAAAAGGTGTTTTAACACGAACGTCTATGAGAGCGATCAGGGGCGAGAGGCTATTCGTAGGCTATCCACGGAACATTGGACGCTGATTGTATTAAAAATTTTAGAGGCTAGCGTAACGCTGTGGCAGAGTTTGAAATTCCCTCCTCTCTTTCTCCCTTTGGTGCCTTGCCCAATCGCCCTAGAAACAAACAGTCCAGGCAGCCAAGTTTAATAATGCTGGACTAAAATTGATCAGATGTTCCTTCAGAGTAGCTTTAAGTCTATGCTACTTTATGTATAATTTCTGCACACATTTTACCATGCCGATATTTTAAAGGGACACTTCGATTCAACTTTGGGAAGATTTGTGTCTGATATTCCCCTTTCAGGGCTCTAGCAGTTTCAACTCCCACACCTGTGCTGATTGGCTGGCACGCCTCCGTACTCTGTTACACACTGTTGTATATAGTTGACGTTCACAACAACAGACAACTGGGCCAAATAGATATAATGCAACTGAGAAGTGTTAAACCAATTGAGGAAATGACATTTGAAAATTGCATTTTATGTTGTAAAATTACAGGTATTGAAACTGTACATTCATTTTGTTATTTGTACATTTCTCTTTCTTCTGGGACATATAAAAAAATAAAAATGAACGTTGGTGATTGTATAATGCAACTGAGAAGTGTTAAACCAATTGAGGAAATGACATTTGACAATTGCATTTTATGTTGTAAAATTACAGGTATTGAAACTGTACATTCATTTTGTTATTTGTACATTTCTCTTTCTTCTGGGACATATAAAAAAATAAAAATGAACGTTGGTGATTGTAAATAATAGGCCTGGAAGTGCAGACAACATTTTGTTGTTGTTATGTTTTAGTAAGGTTTTCAGTTGACAATGTAATGACACAATCTAGTCTAGTTTAAAGAGAGACTACTCTTTAACCTCTGGCCTCTCTATTTCTGCTGAGAGGGAAGGAAGGAAAGGAAAGCGGGTGAATAAGGAACTGCTGTGGCTCCAGGCCAGAATTTACAACTCTTGAGAAACCAGGGTTAAAAAGTCAGAGTGCTGCTGCACATAGGCTATCTGGTCAATTTCAGCTTTACTCCAAAGAACAAATCACACCTCTACGTGTGAATATGGAGTGTAAATACAGGAGGGCATGTGCTAACTGCAGTGACATGACTCTTACTGCAGCATGTGGCTGAGAAACTACAATTTCTCACGCTTGGTCTGGTGGTGCCTCAGTACAGTACATGCCCGCACACATTTCTTGTGAGGGTGTCCTATGCATGCTCCCTAAACACTTCCCACTTCCCACATGTGTTGTGCAATAGCGCTCCCTCTTTCTCTCTTAGCCGTTCACACACACACACACACACACACACACACACACACACACACACACACACACACACACACACACCTTCAGTAAGTAACAGACCTAGCCCCATTTGGCAGAAGTCCATTTGGCAGTCAAGGCAACATAAGGAGCAGCATGTGCGCTGCTTCATAATAAAATAATCTTCACCCCCAGGGGCTGAAACTCCACGGTTACTCATTGGCAGTTTCGCTTGCCCCGAGAGAATGGAAAAAAGGATGAATTAAGAAAATTTTTGGCACAGACATAGTTAATGTCTGTGACAGCTACTGCCGGCAGATGTATGTGTGGTATTGAATCATTTCAAATGTGTCACCCATTCTCTACTGGTATAAATCTTGTCAATATTCACACACTACACTATCTGAATATGTTCTGTTATGGTTCAATATAATAGTCAACCATAAAACTTAAAGAGAAAATATATCACTCTAAGACAGAAAGCACACAATAAATTACACATTCTTTACTTATTTTGAAACAAAATGGTAACATGCAGTTTATGTTACCATTTTGTTTCAAAATAAGTAAAGAATGTGTAATTTATTGTGTTTCGTTTATTTGATTAATTAATAAACACAACTTTAATTGCTGGTTGCATTTTGTGTTATTGTTAAAGGCCTGAAGAAACCACCAAAGTATATGTGTAATGACAGGCTAAAGTTATGTTGCCAGAATCAACAACAACAAAAAAACAAAAAACGTAAAAACTTTGTCAAATAACTTTTAATAGGCTAGTAGTGCAATGGTAACATTGGCTCTTTCACGTGTTATTACTGTAGGCTAGATATGCGATGGCCTATATCCTTGGAGAGACTGAACATCTTTCCGGTGTATTTACCTAGAACGAAAGAGGCAGCTTTGGAGGAGGGAAGAAAGACGTGGAGGAGGGGCCCCCGATCTACATAGAGACTCAGCAGCCAGAGCGTTAACATCTATGAACGGAGTTCTCCTGCACAAGTTTCTGACGACGAGTCGTCTCTTTTGGATTTATTCACACAGGAGGATATATATTTTTGGTTTTATTCCAAGCTACTATCTGGAGTTTTCTATACTAAATCGCGGATCTATGCAAACCCTACGTGGAAGTGTACGACATTTGTGAAGTTGAAGAGGAGGAATGTATCGTTTCTTTGTGAAACTAACATTTATGATTCCAGCCATCGTCATCACACACGGTAATGTGTCTGGGAATGGTTTTAATCACATTTTAAAATCCTTAACGAATTTATAAAATAGTGTTGATAGGTCAGCCTAAGGGAATTGATTGGTAACATATTCGTTATCTTAATCTGATCGTTCAAATTTAAATGAGCCAGGACCTAGCTATTTGAGAATAATGTATGAAGTTAGTTAGCCTTCTCTGGTAGGCCTATATATAAAACGTTAATTGTGACATGCCTACCTCTATGGTCGTGGGAACTTACAAGTGCAGCAGCCAAACTTTGGAAAGCGTGCGTCAGCGTGCACATATAGGCTATAACCTTTGCGAAAGTTGAACTGATGCGTGCTACGCGAATTTATATAATTTAAATTGTTGTATAAATATTGCAACAAACAACGTACATCGATTTTAGTAGACTAAGTAGAAACAGTTGTAGCCTACTTTAGCCTATTGCTTTTTTATTTTTTAATATTATTTATTTTAATTAATTGTCACCTTCTGTATTCATGTCGGGATTAGAGACATGAATACAATTTCTCGTCTAGCAGTGTGAGAGAAGACTTGGGCTATGCCATCGACCGGTAGAGATAATAGGATGAAGAAGTTGTGTGCGTGTGCTGCGGTCGGGGGATGGGTGGGGGGTTCAGCGGGGGTGCGAGGGAGGGCTTCTTTTGTCTGTATGTGTGGGAGAGTGTGACTGCCGGGGGGGGAGGGGGGGCAGGCTCGGGGGGTGCTGTTATTCCGTATGCTGGTAAACAGTTCCTCTGAATAGTGCTTTATGGCTCGTGCTGGACTTTGATTTCTTTTGTCCCAGCATCTGAGCCACGCAGCTGTTGCGCTTTTCCCGCGAGCGTGCGCTTGAAATCCACGCTCCACGCGCTTTGGCCTCGCCGGTGTCCAACAACAAACGGTGTCCCAGAGGAGACTCTCAGACTCATAAGCCCCAGAGTATCAAATCAATTACAGATGAATCTGACAAGCCAAGCGCATTGCATTCAAATTTCCATTTCTGTAAATAATGATGTTTGAGTTTGACACGTGTAAATGAATTAGGCTTGCCACAGCAACAATTAATTGCATTCCACCCGCACAGTGTGTGACAAAAAAAAAACAAAAAACTGTGAGCAGTGTTGGATTCATACAGGGTTTTAACCTGTTTATTTTCTCCTGCTCTCTCTCAGGTCTAAAATGCTCTCTACCCACTGAATCATGCCTGAATGGAGGGAGGTGTGAGGCCTCCTCCAATGGAAATGGAGAATGCAAGTAAGTAAAGAAAACAAGGAACACTGTGTGCAGACTATGCTATATGCTTTTTTGGCATTTTGCAGTTTGCGTAGCCTATGCAGTATCAGCACTTCACAGCTCTTGGGTAGGAAGGAGTGGGGCCGTGTATTCTCCTCTTTCATTCCAGCCTTTGAGGGGTCCTTGTGCCCAGCAACCAGAGGCCCTAAGCTTTCCTCTGGGCTGCTGTGCACACCCTGTACTCCCTCTCAGGAGCGAGCATGGGCATTCCCTCACACACAGAGGTGGGGGGGTGGGAGGTCCTATTTGGAGAAGCGCTACCCTGCCCTCCTCCAAGAGCCCCTCTCTCCAGCGGGGTGAGAGGACACGTCCAGTCCTAAATCTGGGTTTTCTGCCCTTTCACGGGCGACAGCTGGAGCTTGCCTGTCGCCCGTCACCCATTGTCCTGTAGCCAGAGTAATGCTGTGTGACTAATCTCAATGGGGCTTCCCATAACGCATGCAGCCACCCCAAACACCACAACACACACACACACACACACACACACACACACACACACATAATGCCCCCTCCAAAAGCCTTGCCTCCTGCCTTCTGAATGGACCCCCCCGCACACACACATACACACACACACACACACACACACACACACACACACACACACACACACACACACACACACGCACACTTGTGGTCTCCATTAGAAAGCCAGATGGCTGTGAAATGTAATTGGATTGGAGGCTGATGGCCTTACTTTATTCAGAATAAAGTACAGATTTTTGAAGGCAAACCAGAGGCCAGCAACCTGGCTGAAAGAGCCACTACACACGCACACACACACGCACACTCACATACACAGAACAGAACAGAAAATGCAATAGAATCCAAAGCTCCTTCAGGACTGTTTGATCTGGTGCACAAGCAAAATATAAAACAAGATCTATTTTCACTCACTGGGTCTTTTGACTTCCTGCATCTAGATGTGTGTGTGTGTGTGTGTGCGTGTACGTGAGTGTGTGTGATGGGGTGGCTTGGCCCAGGTCAGTGTGTTCATGGCAGATGTTTCCCTGGTCTTTGGGGACCAGCAGAATGGTTGTGAGCCACACTAGCCCTATAGCTACAATTCAATCATATCTGATCTCAACCACCCCCCCCCCCTCCCGCCCCGCCCAAACCAAAATGCTGAACACACACTCTCTAACAAAGACACGTGTGGCTACATGCATGTGCATATATGCGCTCGAACACACACACACAAAGCTGTCATTGTGGCCCCCAACCCTGCTTAGTACAATTAATACAGACAGGATTGAAGCACGCCCCTCAGATACCCTCACACACACACACACACACACACACACACACACACACACACACACACACCTCTCCTTTCCTCCCTGCTCTTCCTCTCATTAATCATTCCCCCTCGCAAAGCTAAGCGTCCCCTGTCAATCCCAGAATGCACCGGTAGAGCATCAGTGCTGGGACGGCCTCCACACATGTTTGTGTTTATGCTATGCTGTATTACAATGCCAACACGTGTATGTTCATAGAAGAGGTTGCCCAGCAGAATGACTCATGTGAAATCTATAGCCTGTGTGCATAATCACTGATTATGAGTTTATAGTTACTGTCACACTGTGCCTTCGTGTCTAGTGTGTGGAGTTGTGAATCACTTCTCACCGGTGTGCCAGATGATAGTGAAATCACATATTAGCATATAGGGTTCTAAATCCTAATGACGTGATTGTGTGTTGTGGCCATGCTGTTATAGAAATGGTGTTTGAACACTCCTTCCTGCAAGATGGACAGTCCAGCTCCTCCCAGGAAACCAGAATAGCTTTGTCCTTAAAAATGTCCTTAAAGTTGTCTTTCCTCCCGTTCTCCAAAAATAGATCACTTTGATTTAGATCTCTTTACATGGAACATCAAAACAAAAGCTGCTCTACAGTGTAAAGTATACCCAGGTGTTATTTTAATGCCAGTTTTGAAAACTCAAAAAAACATAAAAAGAAAAAGATATGAAAGCAAAGATTCTTGGCCAGTAATATATATAATTTGCAGTAGAATATAATGTAGTTCATAGATAATGAACGTATAATTCAGCGGTAAGTCTTATTTCATATCCTGTCAGGCCAGAGGTTTTGTGTGTTCTTACAATAGGTCATCGTCTGCATGTGGTTGAGCGTGATGTGGCGCAGCATCACGCAGATTTATTGGGGAAGTCAGTACTCAGTAGTGATTCTGTGAAGTGAAAGGTTATCTGTAGGTCTTGAGTTTCCTGTTTCCCATGGTGCTCTTGTGCTCTCCTCGCATGCTGCTTTAAACCGTATAGGAAAGATATGTGTGAGTCAAATTTAGATTGCGAGCCAGTTTGAGAGGTTGTTACTCTATCACCTTTCAACTGAGCTGGGGCGCTGGCTGAAATAGACCATTTTGATGTGACTACGCTGTCAATAATCCTAAAAAACATCCTTACTGTCTCACAGGTGGTCTCACAGGTTGTCTCGCAGCATTCACATATTTACACACGTGACAGAAACAGACACTCGAGAGATTCTCGTGGTATTACGGTTTCTGTGTGATTCTTTGACAGACACGTCACACAACCTCAGCAGCATCTCCCTGGTGGTCCTTGGTGATTGTGAAATCCTGGCTCCTATAATTATTCACACTAAGTCCACATCTAAGGAGATGGTCCACTCTGCCCTGAAGAATGCTGTTCTTCATTTTGCCTCCTATAGGATTACTTGTGAGGAGGCCTCTGTTTCAGCTTGGCTCTTCATAGGATCCTTCAAGTCCTACAACAAGTACTAGTGTTAGGTATTTTACTGGACCACCACTCTCAGTGCCCCATACCCTAGATGCCATGAAACCAAAAGGGGCCCAGGTCTTATCTTTCTACCCAGGATGAAGGGGTGTCTTTCCTAGAGAAGCTCACTGTGCTCATGGGCCTGGAGAACGTCAAATGTCCAGCAGGGATCAAAGCCCTGCTGGTCAGAGTGTAACGATAAGGAGCAGTCTAGCTAGAGTGGGTGTTGATAGTTCACATGCACCACCATAGACTTATAGACTGTCAGATGTACAGCCTTACTGCAGTTTCTCTTTCAGTTCAACATTGCAGTAAAAAGGTCATGGTTTCTACAGTATGAGTGGTTGTGCATTTGTTCATGAAATAGTACATCTGTGATCTGTACATGTGATGTTTCTTCTTCCTTGAACGTTATTCATATCTTTTGTTTGAGTTTTGCTGTCTTTGTGGCAATGCAAAGTTGTATTACACACACACACACGTGTGTGGTATGCCAGGCACTATACCAGTTAAAACACTGGTATTCTGGGTCTGGTATTCTGTGTATGAAAGTGATCTGCCACAGTCAAGCAGGTGTTGCATCCTCTCAAAACATTTAATGGTATTTGTCTTTAGAATTTAGTTTAAGATGTGAAATGCCTAAAACCCTGTTGGGTCTATTGTTTGTTAACCACAAATGTTGTCAGTTTACCGCATAGTTCATCTGTGCACCATTTGCTTCCTGTCCCTCTTTGTCAGATAGATGACATGAGCATTTTGTACGAGCTGTGTTTACAGATAAAATCTGACCATACTGTAGCCATCATCATTTTAACCACGTGTTATCGTGTGAAATGTATGTGGTTTTTCTGTACAACAACCAAAATGGTGGATGCTTAGACATATCTGTACACATTTGACTGTATTGTTCTGCTGTGTGCTGTTATGTTTAGTTGTGTTCTGTACTGTTCCTGGCCTTACAAACAGATGTGGACTCCAGGGGTTTGGCCTTGGCTAACGATTTAACAGATCCAAGGGGAACATTGGCTAACCACACAAAAGGCATTTGAGGAGATGAGATTAAATGACCACAGGGTTTAGGGAAAAATGGAGACTATGGGGGTTATTGAGAGGGGTGCAGAGCAGTGGAAATATATTGTGAGGCAACTGATACAGAACAGAAATGAAAGTAATATAAAAGAGATTAATGATTATGATATATGGAAATAAATGTGAATTTGACAATATTTCTGTATGTAGTTAGACTGATGATTTAGTTAAAAAGTTCAAAATGTCAGGAAATCTGCATGATGCTCAAATTATGTTATAGACTATAGTATAGACAGTTATTTGTTTAAAAAAACAAAAATTGAATCCCATAACTATTTAATTTCTCATAAATTCTCACATAGTCTGTCCAATTTCTGTGTAAAACATTCTCTCTGCCTGGGACAGCGAGGCTGGCTTTGTGACGCAGGTCGAAGTCATCTCTACAGAGCGGCAGATGGCATATGGGGAGGGGAGGGGGCAGTTCCATGCTTGCACAAAAGTGTTTGGGGTCAGAGTTCACGGAAGCATCTGCTCTGCCCTGAGGGGGACATTGCATTGCTGGGAGAAAGACCTGTTGCCGGGGTGTGTTGCCATCAAACTTTTCAGCATGTGGGTGGGTATCTCAGGACTGACTTCTGAACAAAGGAGATCTGTTACATTAGTACAGTGACATGACACACACACACACACACACACACACACACACACACACTTGCACGCAAACGCCAGTTCCTTTTCCTTCCATATATGACTGTACCAATCCACTTCAATGCTGAGCACTTTTGTTTTCCTTGTTTCCACCCCCTCCTCTCCAAAGACACCCCCCGAAAGCCTTTCACCAATTGCCGCCATTCGGGCTCCCTGTGGGGAAGAGGGGGCCATTGAAAGGGGCCCCTGTTGGTCTCACCTTACTCAGAGTCTAGCGGGGAGGTTTCAACAGGCCCGTGTGACATGAGAGCAGAGTAGAAACGTACACACAAACGAAGTGAGCACATGGCTTGCTGCATGACGTTACACTGTGGTCCTATCTTAGCATAGCATAGCTATGCGTGGTCATGTGGTATACAGCTGACGTACTGTGAATATGTAAGCCACTAGTAGGTAGCTGTGGTCCCATAGACGTGTGACTCAGAGATAGAAGGTGGAACAGCAGCTGATATCTTCATACCCCCACCTCCCACTTCTGACATGGGGACAGAGGAGAGAGGGGGAGTGGAGAAGGAAGGAAGGAGGGGCCCCGTCTAACAGCTGCCTTCATTAACATGCGCACCTGCTCCCTGTGGAGAGTCTATGGGGCCAGCAGATGCCCTCCCTTACACACACACACTCTTTCACACACGCACCAATTCAAACATAAACACTGTGGATAAGCCCCTCCCACATGTGACGATGCATAAGAGCGTTATGTAAGCTGAGCCAGTCGTACACATCAGCAGCACTGTCAGTCAGACCCTGTGCTGTCCACAACCACTGTAGTTTCAATACACATCTATGTTAGGTGTCATTTCAGAAGGGATCATTGGTGCTTGCTGATATGATATGACACAATGCATGCCGTGCACTTCACTGGCCCCAAAAACTTGTTTAAGACTCACAGCGCTGTTGGCTTCAGCACAGTGACCAGACAAAAAGAAACACTGCACAAGAGCCGGTTGTCTGTCATGGGAATCATAACCTTTTCTCCATATTGAATAAACGCTCCCCTGCGCTTACAATGAGCCAGTTTGGGCAAGGCAACTGTAGCCATGTCTGTCCTCATTGTGGTCTGGAGGGAGGGAGGGAGGGAGGGGAGCACCGGCAGCCTTGCAGCCTGAATGTAGCTTGGCGGGGCCGCCACAAGCCCCTTGATCTCCACGCTCATGTGGAATGGGTATAGACAGCCAGGGCCCCAAAGAATGCTCTGCCGCGGCGACACTATTTTGTGTCGCCTGTAGTGGTAGCAGAGTGTGTTTTCAAAGATGTGAAGGGGGTCTAATCCAGAGAGACACGACAAAAAACAGGCCAGTGCCAGGCGGGAAAACCTCAAGCCCTCCACTCCCATGGGTTAGTTACATAATTGCTCCCGTGGTTCAAATGTAACAGGGTAAATGAGAGAGCACTGTCGAAATAGAAGCTTGTGAGTTATTGTTCTACGTATGAGACAGGGGGACAGGATGGTCTATGGTCTGGGCGTTCTACTCCCGACAAGGAGGTCATGGGTTTGAGCCCTGCAGTTGGCCTACCTGTAAGCGTCCATGAACAAGATGCTTACCAGTAACTAGGTGTGAACAATGTATTGACTTGTTATCTCAATATCACGTTCGCAGTATGCAATATTCTGTTTATTTAGTGGAGAGATGCATCCATTGGCTGTGTGTCTTAGTGGGGTTTGAGTTAGACAGAAAAGTAAAATGTGTGGCTGAGGAAGACATTTACATTTACATTTACATTAACGGCATTTGGCAGACGCTTTTATCCAAAGCGACTTACATGTAGTACATTTGTCAGTAGTTGGACAGATCATATACCAGCAATTATAAGCAAACAATATTTCAAATAGAACAAATGCAGCATAATGTCATTATACCTATTACCACATA
>JAODUE010026543.1:0-22464 GCA_027564755.1 Amblyopsis hoosieri
TGTGTGTGTGTGTGTGTGTGTGTGTGTGTGTGTGTGTGTGTGTGTGTGTGTGTGTGTGTGTGTGTGTGTGTCAGCTGGAGGAGGGCCACACAGGCCGACTGGAGCGCACTGAAGACCTGTGGCTGCGTGTGCGCAAGGACCACGCCCCTCGCCTGGCCCGCCTCTCCCTGGAGAGCCGCTCCCTGTGGGATGTGCTGCTGCACGGTCAGAGAGAGACACTCAGAAGCACTGTGGATGACCGTGTACACACACGCGCACGTCTATTGGGGTTTTATTAAGCATGACTGCTTAGGACATTATTGTAATGGGACTATAGATATAAACTACGACCTTCAAAATATAGCATAACAAAGTGCCATAAGCCATGAATTCCATTAAAATACTCCTGACACTATCTTTTTTAATGTATTTATTATAATGGTTCCCTGTGTTTAGACTGACACCACAAACAATTCATAAAGCACAACGCTGTTCACAGGCAAGCCAAAGCTGAGCCGCGAGCTGGGCCGGGGCCAGTATGGTGTGGTATACCTGTGTGACAGCTGGGGAGGGCACTACCCTTGTGCCCTGAAATCTGTAGTGCCGCCGGACGATAAACACTGGAACGACCTGGCGCTGGAGTTTCACTACACAAGGCAAGTCCTGAGGCGTGCCGACGAGATGGCAGCTCACGGGCTGTGGTGCGGGATCGCAGTCTCTTCCTCTGAGTCACTGTGTGTCACGCCCTGCTGCCGCAGGTACAAAACCAGATCTGTGCACAGCAGCACATACTTCAGACACAACCAGGGATCTGTGTGTTGCTCATTAACGAGGTAGCGCATCGTGTTCCGAAGCATCTGCAGTGGTCCGTTTCTTATTGGACATGACACTTCTATTATATTTGATGTGACGTGTACATGTTATTATGTGGCCCAAGCACCACTTACCTTGCGAGGCAGCTGGGTTTATTTGATTACGATCAAGCGAGAGTCCGTTTGACCAGGTTTCAAGTTATGTGCTCGTAGCTTTGGACCAGTCAGCCAGCGTCATACGAGGAACTTGGCTAGAGGCAGCTACGCACAACAGCCTGTGCTTGATAGACGGGCGGGTCATCCAATTACCTCCAAGGTATTTTTGGAAAGTGCCTGGCCTTTTCCAATAAAGGAAGAAAGGTTTCCAAGGACGACTTGTCGGACCGTTCTGTATGACAAGCCATCTGGTGTGTCAGGTTCAAGCGCCACACCCTGTCTTTTCAAAGCGTTGTAATTGAGCACATAATGCTGCACTGTGCTGCTTTAGTAAACAGAAGCTGAGTTATGACTTCACTTGGGTGTTTTCTTGCGTACATGCTACTCTTAATAAGAACAATTGTGCTGTCTCCTCTATATTTACACATGTTTAATTGAGGCTTGAGTCATAATTCTGGTTTATTTATTTTAGTTTATGTGAACGTTTATGCAAAATACACCTGAGAACGATTTAGGCTTAGTATAATTAATTGAAAGGGATTAAATAAAGGGATGCCCCCTGGTGGCCACCTAAAGAAATAAAATCTCACCATTTGTCCACAGTGAAAGCTTAATGCATGTATTTGTGTTTCTTTCCATCCCCTGTTGTTGCTCCAGGTCCCTGCCTAAGCACGATCGCCTGGTGGATCTGCACGGCTCTGTCATTGATTATACCTACGGAGGAGGCTCCAGCATCGCTGTTCTGCTGATTATGGAGCGACTGCACAGAGACCTGTATACAGGCTTGAAGGTGACCTAGGAGAGAGAGAGAAAATGCATACAGTAGTGTGACTGAGCCACATTGTATCATATCATGAACACACACCATCCATGGTATGGGCGTGGTATCAAAATATGTATGCTTGTCGAAGTTTACACAGAAGAGGCGCTGCACACTCAACGGTTGGCTGTGTACTGTAGCTCTGACCACATGCATTTATAGCATTTAGAGCTTTTATCTGAAAACCTTGGAAGGTCTACCTGAGAAGAAAAACACAAATATAGTTGATGATCGCTAATTCAAATGGTTTCATTTTAATATGTGTATACACACACACACACACACACTCTCACACACACACCAAAATGTTATTGTGGCCAGTCTAAGGCACACCTGTGCAATACTCATGCTGTCTGATCTGCATCTTGATGTGCCACACCTGTGAGGTGGATGGATTATCTCGGGAAAGAAGAAGTGCTCACTAACACAGATTTAGTCAGATTTGTGGACAATATTTGAAAGAAATAGGCCTTTTGTGTACATAGAGAAAGTATTAGATATTTGAGTTCAGCTCAAGTGTTGCGTTTATAATTTTGTTCAGTGTACATACATACATACATACAGTGGATATAAAAAGTCTACACCCCCCTATTAAAATGGCAGGTTTTTGTCATGTAAAATAATTGGACAAAGATAACCTGGGATGTGGCTGTGTTCAGAATGAATCAATTACATTCAAACTCATGTTATATAGAAGTCATTACACATCTGCCCTGCCATCATTTAAACTGATTAACTGACTCTGATTAATCACAAATAAAGAAAACTGGTCAGGGAGGCTTCCAAGAGGCCTACAGCAACATTAAAGGAACTGCAGGAATTTCTGGCAAGTATTGGCTGTGTGCTACATGTGACAATGTCCCGTATTCTTCATGTGAATGGGCTATGGGGTAGGGTGGCAAGATGGAAGACGGCCTTTTCTTACAAAGAAAAAAATCCTAGCCTGGCTGAAGTTTGCAAAAATAAACATTAAGTCCCCCAAAAGCACGTGGGGAAAATGTGTTATCGTCTGAAACAAAGGTTGAACCTTTGGCCATAATTCCAAAATGTATGTTTGGCGCAAAACCAACACTGCACATAACCCAAAGAACACCATACCCACAGTGAAGCATGGTGGTGGCAGCATCATGTTTTGAGGCTGTTTTTCTTCAGCTGGAACCGGGGCCTTAGTCAGGGTGGAGAGAATTATGAACAGTTCCAAATACCAGGCAATTTTGGCACAAAACCTTCAGGCGTCCATTAGAAAGCTGAAGAGGAAGTTAACCTTTCAGCACGACAACGACCCAAAGCACACATCCAAATCCACAAAAGCATGGCTTCACCAGAAGAAGATTAATGTTTTGGAATGGCCCAGCCAGAGCCCAGACCTGAATCCAATTGAACATCTGTGGGGTGATCTGAATATGGCTGTGCACAGGCGATGTCTTCGTAAGCTGACAGATTTAGAGCGCTTTTGCAAAGAAGAGTGGGAACATATTGCCACGTCAAGATGTGCCATGCTAATAGAGTCCTACCCAAAAATACTGTGCTGTAATAAAATCAAAAGGTGCTTCAACAAAGTATTAGTTTAAGAGTGTGCACACTTTTGCAACCAGGTTATTGTAAGGTTTTCATTTTAAATGTTTCCCCCTCAAAGAGTTTGTTTTTCAATTGAACTGTTCACATTATAGGTCACATTAAAGGTGGAAAAAGTTCTGACATGAATTATCTTTGTCTCATTCTTTTACATCACAAAAATCTGGCATTTTAGTGTGTGTGTGTGTGTGTGTGTGTGTGTGTGTGTGTGTGTGTGTTAATTGAATATCCTTATGTTTTGTGTCTTAGGCTGGTTTATCACTGAAGGAGAGACTTCTCATTGCTCTGGATGTGGTGGAAGGGATCCGCTTCTTGCACAGTCAAGGCCTCTTGCATAGAGATATAAAGCTAAAGAATGTTCTGGTAAGTACACCAAACTTAAAAGAAATGTGGATCGTATTAGTTTTACATGAGTGTGCGTTCTACTAAACACGTGAGTTGAGTTCACAATTCACACACCTAATGGCTTGAACTCCTTCTCCCAATCATTCCTGATGTCTTTACTCCAGTTGGACAAACAAAACCGGGCAAAGATCACTGACCTAGGCTTCTGTAAACCAGAGGCTATGATGTCTGGTAGCATTGTTGGAACCCCCATCCACATGGCTCCAGAACTGTTCACAGGTCAGTTCCAAAAACACTTGTTCTTGGGTTTTCCTATATTGCATACAGGCTACTAGTACACATTGCTACAGTATATATGTCCTGTTTAGAGAGGTGCAATAAGGGCATATGCAGTTCAATTGTTAAATAATTGCTCTATTTCTGATGTAATTGATGGTGTAATTGATTATCTTGGTCATAGGCCGTGGCCTAGGTTCAGTTAGTCTTGTATAATAGTTGAGTTGCAAAGACACAAATCTGTGTATCTGTGTTGTATTTTTATGTTTTTGTTGACGTCTATAGGACCCCCCCCCCCCTTGAAAATTAGATGCTACATCTCAATCGGGCCATCCTTTCAATCATTTCATATGTTGCTGTGTGTTTTGATTAGATTTTTGTATCAGGTTGTGCCCTTTAAAAAACAAAATTTAACCTCACAATCCATTGCATTTTGACAAATTGTCAATCCTCTTTCCTCACAGGAAAGTATGATAACTCTGTTGACGTCTATGCCTTTGGAATTCTCTTCTGGTACATATGCACTGGTTCGGTAAAACTCCCAGAAGCCTTTGAGAAATGCTCTAGCAAGGACCAGCTATGGAACAACGTTAAAAAAGGTGAAATAGTAATTCTCATGACATTATATTAAAATGCTAACAAATCTAAGGAAAATGCAGTCCTTGTTAACCAATATATCACTTTGAATGTTTGAAACAATAACCTTTGTGTTCCTGGTCTGCCAGCATGTGTTTGTTGTGGCGTTTGGATGAATAGGTTGCCAGACATTATAGTTGTGTCCTTGTTGCCTCCAGGTGCCAGGCCAGAGCGCTTACCCAGCTTTGATGCGGAATGCTGGCAGCTGATGGAGGCCTGTTGGAACGGGGACCCTTCCCAGAGACCCCTGCTCGGTATTGTAGAGCCCAGCCTGCAGAGTATCATGGCACGGCTCTGTAATTGTGGCTCAGATCAAAAAAGCAGTAGCCTTGATGACTCGAACTGAAACAAAACACTCATTTACTGTGGATTATGTGTTATGTATTTATGTAAAGGAAAAAAAAAACTAGCTAGAAGAGGTGACCAATAAAGTATGCTCAACCTGTTAATTATTTATATGTTGGTATGAAACAAGTCTACAAATGTTTTATTTGTGCTTTGTGTTTGTATACAAACTGGCTTACTGTGTTCCACCTAGTTGGTTTGCTATCACTGCATGCTTGCAGATTGTGAGTACATGCAAATGGTTTTAGTTAGTCCATTCTACTCCAGTATTATGTAAAAGCTATTTGGAAAAAATATTTTTTTTTAGATTGTATTTAAATTGAATGTATCGCTGCATCTAAATACTTTTTTAAATAAAACTACATTGAAACATTGTAATTGAGGTTTATTTTAGTAATTTCTCTGAAGTTAAGCAATGTTGGTGTATAAATATTTATATTTAATGTATAGGGCTCGGGGTAGTATTGTTATAACTAATTTCACTACCGGTTTGCCACATACTGTCATGAAATGGCGCAAGTAGTTAGGAACCCAATAAAACCAGTTTTATTCACTGAATTTTGGTGGCCATTCACAAAGCAGTTTCACATAGAAAAATAGCAGCCATTTTCTAGAAACTACCCTGTATTGTTAAGTCTTGATGTCAGCTAAACCCTTTTTACATAAATGAGACAAAACGAGTTACATTTTCAATATAAAAAGGAACTGGAGTGCCATTTTCCAGAAATCCTCAGTGTCTTAACATTAAAGACATTGTTTCAATGAGTAGCTGCTATTTAAATCCCTTGTTCAGTAGTGTCAGCTCCATCAATGTTTAAAATGGCAACATAAATTGATTGGCACACAAGGTAAATAGCAATCCTGGTCACCCGTGTAATATGCTCCACAATCAAATTGGTACTTGTGGCATGGCAATACATTACTGTACATTAACATATGGTATGGTCATTGGTCAATAGAAGTGATATGTACAATAATCACATAAATTAGTGTTTAACAGTAAAATGTGTCTTTACAATAATAAACATGTTCTGGAAGTACAGTAAGATGAATTGGCCTGTTTACTATAGATTTTTAAGCATATACGTACATCTGCATGATTAAAACATGTTAATTATTTTACAGGCAGGTGTGTACAGTAACATCGGAATGCAATTGATGAATTACTACAGCACACATTTGAAAGGTTTTCACTAGTTCTGTACAAAACGACAAATGCTTAATTACTAATCTATAAAATACAATTGCTAAGTCAAACGACTGCATGTGTCCCTCAGATAAAACACTGGAAAATGAGAGCACTTCCATGAAGTCCATAAAAAAGGTATCCCAATGATTTACAAAACATGTTTTATCAAAAGTCTAGAGTCCTGCACATTTTGGTCTTCCCCCTTGTGGAAGAGATGGGGACAGGAAGGCCTTCTCTCATCTTTACAAATGTCCAGCAAGCACAACCACTGCCATGGGAAATATCCTTCATAAATGAGATATAGCTTAAAGAGCATGTCAGTCATCCTCATTGTCTCCAATTCAGTTCAACGCTGAAGTCTTCGTCCCCAGCGCGATGCTACTCAGACTGGCGGTCTTGAAGAAGAGCTGATCTTTTCCTCTGTTAAAGAGACACTTCTGGAAACATTTTGGTTTGCAAAATCAAATGCATGCCCCTCCCACACTTGATGACAGGCCACTCTAATATAGCTTCCACACCGGTTAGCACTCTACTCCCCTTCGAGCTCCTATAGGCTAACACGTGCTCTACCCCTGCTTAACAACCAGGTGCAGTTGGGTTTATCCAGTCTTACACTTACCATATACTGACACTGTCCCTTAATGCCTCTACATAGGTAAATGCAATTAAACTTTGACATTATAAACTAGTTACTCATGAAGAAGAACTTCCCTGAATGTTTGAAATTATACACATGGATGACTGATACATAGTCCATTGTTCTATAGCCTTCTAAAAAAAAAAAGTGTATAATATATCTTTGAACAAGAAATAAACATACACAAAAGGTGACTACCAGCAAATATTGGAAGGCAGTGTCAATAAAAAAGTGCATTGCTTCAAGTATGTAAACAAACGAGGAGAAACCGTCTTTAAAAAAGGGAGAGTGAGACTTGTTTGATCAATGTGCTTGAGCCTGGGCCAGTGCATTTTCCTGAGGGTTTAGCACTCGTGTGAGCTCTCTAGCTCTCTCTCTCTAGCTCTCTCTCTCTCACACTGATGAGACACACAGCTCAACAGTCACAAAGAATCCTTTAGAGAGCTGTGTCGATTATGAGGGGGAATTCCATCGCTCTCCATGTTATGGAATGTCCAACACCCATGTCCCATTAGAGTCTGCTGTCATTTGCCGGAGAGGAGTAGGCTGGGCTCTATGACCTGCAAAGACACCCCCCATCCCCACCACTGGGTCAGCTGGGTCACATGGAAGTGTTTCGGCGGCTGCTGGGAATACGGGATGGCAGTTGAGGAAGGGGGAGGGGTTATAGTGGGGGAAGATTTAGTGGACAAACACAACAGACTAATGTTAATGAGCATCAATGAGTGACAGCGCCATGCACATGCATTGGTTGTGAGGATGAGAGATGCAATGTGATGAGACAAGCTGAACACAGCCACCCTGGTGTGTGGACAAGGCTCACCGTTTCAGTGAAAGAATTTAGAGAAAATTTAGAGAATACAAATCTATGAAAAGTGGCGAGAGAGGGTGTATTAGTAAACTATCATGTGCTTTATAATATCAAATATCACAGCAACAGTTTTTCTGTTTAGCCCCCCATAGGAAGTACTGATTTCACCAGAGGGATCAGAATGCAATGGAAATGCATTTATGTTGGTTCTGTACCAATGTTCATCTACATTGCTCTGTTTATTTACCAGCCCAACAGCTAACGTATCTTTTCCCAGTCAAATAAATGTATGAGTTATTAAATCTCACAGCAGCTTCTTGTTAAGAATGATGGATAATGCTCATTACTATTACAGCTTTTAACTGCTCCTCATCTAGAGGTGGTCATGGGACACTACAGCTGCTTTTAGATATTGTGTAAGGCGTTCAGTGCAGAGTGACCTTTCGCTAAACCCACACCCCCTTATTCTCTGTTGAACGGTGTCTCTTTCAAGAATAACATTAGAGACATGTCTATTGCAATGTCAAATATCGCCTGGTACGTACTCTGATCCCGATGAGTCCCCATCCACTGTCATCGCCTTGATGCTCATGGCAACCCCGTTGAGATGGTCGGGAAGGCGGGGCTTAGCCGGGCCCACTCGGCTGTCGCTGGAGGAGGAGGAGGAGGAGCAGCGGGGCGATGTGGGGGCCAGCGTGTCGTCCGAGAGCTCGTTGTGGACGCGCGTTACCCCGTTCCTCTCAGCGATAGGGGAGAGCTGCTTCTTCTTCAGGATTCCTGGGAGGTGACGATCAAAATGACTCTATACTGAAAGTGATTCTATACTGACTCTTGTTTAAAACGTTATTCTTTCAGCGGAGAGTGTTTGGATCTTTCTAGAAACACTACAAGACAGAATATAAATGAACTAATCAACTGCCTCATTCACTATATCTAGTGAAGTTTTCAACTCACATACACTTTTTTCATATTCACCAAATATCTCCTTGCATTTTGCTAGATTACCGTTCTCTCTGCAAACATTTTTTTTCTGATACTTCTACACAGCTCTCGCTCGTAAAGCTCCGTAAAGCTCTGTAAAGCGTTCTCGAAAATTACAGACCCTGCCTTTAAAAGTCAGCCCAAACCTTTCATCTTTTTAAAATACTGGCTCCTACTTTAGTAGATGTAGTGCATTTTTATGTTTGGCCACAAGGGGCATGGTTTAGTAGCGCCATTGTGTGTGTGTTACTTTTGCTACTTCCAGTTCTCTCATCAAATGGCTTTCGTGGTGATTGGAGAGAAAATCCGAATCCTACACAAGAATGAAGTGTACACTATACATGAAACTACCCTGGAGGGTTAATAACAGGAGGCTTAACACAGGGTTGACACCGTCATATGAAGCAAACCAGTGCTCTAGTGGTCTAGCCTGCTCACCTTTAGGATGTGTATTTATGTTTAGGCTAGGCAGCAGTATCAAGGTGGGGTCCTTGTCCCTACTTCCCCTCTCATCTGAAGCGGCCCTGTGCTCTCGGAGGCCCAGGTCAGGATTAGCCTGGGCCTCCGCCTTCAGTCTGTCTGCCGCTGCAAGGCCCTCTGCTGCTGGAGCCAAGATCTCCACAGGCCAATATGGCTTCCCTGGGTCGTCCTCTGAGACACACAGACACACACAGTGGATTAAACATGATGGTGCAATACTATTATAATATACTAATGTTAAGAGAGTCACATACCGTGTGGGTGCGGCCTCTTGGCTGCACTAGAGACCAAGCTTTCCCAGCATTCCTGTGGGTTGTAGGGCCCCTCCTCTTCACTGTCAGAGGAGTGTGTGGAGGCATAGGAACCACTCTGGTCATCCTCCATAGACAGGTCGCTGTCTGAGTCACTGTCTCGGTCTACACACACACACACACACACACACACACACACACACACACACACACACACAATGACTCAGTTTCCCATAAGCCACTGCGGTTACAGTGAGTGACTGATAGCAAACTCAAGCACATACCTTCCAAATGCTCCTTGGTTTCATGGAAGAGAGAGCCATGGTCGCTCAGAGGGATGTGGGCCTGGCTGTTGCTCAGCCCGTCATCCCTGGAATACACGAGAACAACGTGCATTATTGTTCTTTCTATTCAAAGGTGCACTCCCTTGGTGGGCGAGTACATTTATGCCACTGAAATAGATTGTCCAAACCACACTGGGTTCAACCCCAAGCACATGCTCTTCCAGTGTCCTGGTTAAGGAAACTGCTGGAATTGTCCCCACCAAGCTTGCCGTACCTCAGAACAAATGGGACGTAGCTCTGCTGGCTCTTGCCACTTTGCATGGTGCCATTGAGAGACGCGCTTGAGTCTCCAAATGGAACATGATACAGCCGCCCATCCATGTAGTTGGTGGTGCATTTATATACCTGTAGGTATATGAAGAACCAATGAGAGAGAGAGAGAGGGTGCTATGCTGCTTCTTTGCACTATATGGGTCAGGCGCTGAACTAAGTTTTGTTCTCTATATTTTTTATTAACTGTGACTCAATGACAACAAAGTGAAATGTGAAACTACGGTTTGGCTTCTTAGTAAAGATATATGTTTTGTGACGTGAAGACACAATATGTGGACGATGATGCAGGGGTGATCTGAGTGAAATACTTTATATTTCCTTGTCTTGAATTGTCCCCTGTAATAATGATCATCATTATGGATATAAGAATGTGTTGCTTTCCTTTAAAGAGTTAAACCATGTATGTCAGGGCATCATGCGTGCTCCCAACACGTGGCTGCAGATAACGGAGGACTGTACTTGAGCGTCATGGTGAAGCACTCACAGACTTGGACTTGAGCATGTGATCGGGCCGCTTGCGGCCGCAGCAGTATTTCATGGCATTCCTAGCCTCCTTGTTGAACGCAATGCGGAAGAAGAAGATGAACGGACCCTGGATGGACGACAACAGCAGAGACGATGGTCTAGTTAAAGACACCATTATTATCCACAACAATACAACCATAATACCATCAGCTATTATCCATGTACATACAGTGTGTGTGTGTGTGTGTGTGTGTGTGTGTGTGTGTGTGTGTGTATGTATGTATGTATGTATGTATGTGTATATATATATATATTTATTTAATTATTTATTTATATCCAGGAGTGCTGCATGGCGTGTGTATGTTAGTGCATGTGTGTGGCTCACCAAACGTGTATTTTGACCTGAGATGCTAGTGGTTAGTGTGACCTCTAGTGGTACAAAGTCATATACAGCGCTTTAATAGTTATTATTATGATGAAAGGTAGTGTTCTTATGTGGCTGCTGATACTCACTTGTACACAGTTGAAGGCAGCGAACAAGTAGTGGAAGAGGATCATGTCGCTGTTGACGGACAGCAGAGCCAACAGGCATGTGACAGTCACCAGCAGCAGGACCCCGACTGCCGTCCTCAGGCCAGACCTGCACGCGCACGCATACACACACGCACGCACACACACAGTGAGTCATCTATATGCTCACAATCCCCTACATGTCTTTACAATATAATTAACCATGTGTACTGTATTCACATAACCCAGGCTTAAAGGCAGGGTCAGTCATTCTCGAGAATGCTTGATAACTTCGAGCTCAAACCAAAACAATTTTCCTCTGCAGCGCCACCTCACACATTGAAATGCATTGTGAAGCAAAGTGTAGTACTCTGGTAGTTCTATGACTTTGTTGTTGTGACCGGTGTTCACCACTTTGTTTGTGTTCCTATTTATGGAGCCAGGGCTATGTAGAATTATTGGATTATTTTTTCAACACGCACGTTTAGAGAACGTTTAGATAGCAAAATGCAAGGAGAAATTTGATGAATTCGACAAAATGTGTATTAGTTTACAATAGCTGACTATACCTTTAAGGATGACCAGAGCTCTCTTTCCATATAGTAGCTTATATCTTAGCCATATTTGTTTTGCTAGTTCTGTTCATTATTAGACATACGAAATTATCTTATTTTAGCAAAAACATCCAACAACAATGCACATTTGAGTCATATTAGACTAGAATAAGAGTAATAAGAGTTATTGTTGTATTTTCCAATATATAATACCCTCTAACAAGGTACACTCCTTTATTTTATTATAGTGTCCCCATATATTCCCAAGGTCACAGCTCGTGTTAAGAACATCACAATATTAAGTTTAAGGAGGTGTAGAGAATGGTGTCAGCAGTCATAAATCATACATACTATAATTTTCATAAACGCTCAAATGTGGAATTCCAGCTATGAAACTGTACATAGACACTCACACAGGGGGTGCTTTCCTCTGGAAGCTGTGGTGTTTCATTGAGCATGAGGCTCTGGATGCCAGGATGTACAGGAAGATGTTCATCTGTGGATACAATGTCTTACTGTATCGTTTTTTACAATAGATACATCTGTACTTGTCATGCATACGCATGTAATTAAACAAGCCCCATGACGGGGCAGACAAGGGGAAAGTATGGGAAAGCAGACTACTTACTGCCACAACCATAGCGATGGGACCAGCGAAGCTCCAGATGAGTGTGTCGTACATAGACAACCAGCAGAAGTCTGGGTTCCCATAGCCTTCTGGATCCAGTCCAACTGCCAAGCCTGGAGACAACAGCAGCACCCTATTCAAATGCTGCCCGGTGGCTTCACCTAATTTTTGCATTTACTTTAGAAACTAAAACGTATTTGAATATAAAAGCACAAATGTACAGGAGAAAAGCCATAAAATGTCAATTTATTTATAGTCAGTTTTCTCATTATAACGAGATAAGTTGTTTCAAGGTGTCATTATTTTACAAAAATAGGATAATTCAAATAAAAAGCCCCGGATCTAGTTATTTATGATCATACATTAATGCTCTCAATGATAATATGATATTGTTTAATATGAAGAAGGGAATTAAATCAACTTAAATTATGATGTAATTGATTCATAGTAGAATAGCTTGTTGAATCCTGTGTAGTGCAGTCAGATATGTGGATAGAATGTGGTTTTGTTATGTTATTATAGTACTTTAGGACACTGCTTGATAGAATTTCATAATGTTAAGGTTTTCTTTTCTAAAATGTTATTCTGATATATTTGAATAATTCATGAATAAGTGAATATATGCCTAAATGTAGTAATTAGCTAACATTGGAAAATTTAGATTCTATCTCGTACGTATCACGTTAAAGTACAATCAACAAAAGTAAACAATGTAGCGGACTGCACTACATAGGTTTTAATCGGCTGTTCTACAGTGTTCGAATTACCCGGCAGCTCCCGGGAGGGCCTAATTTAGGGATTGTTTTGGGGAGGGGGGCAGTACACATGAAGGGGGGGTCTGGGGTCCTCCTCCAGAAAATGTTAAGAGTCTAACACTTAATTTCCTGCATTTTTGTCAAATGTTATGCAGCAATTTGTGCCTTTTCTGCGTGGGGGAAGGGCATATATCACAAATACATCCTAATGTGTATGCTATATTCACAGTTCAGTCACTGTTACATAGACTTTGCTTTGTTTCTGTGCTTTTCACAAATAAAGTTTAATCTGAAGATATTTTATTAGACATTATAATGTTTTTGTTATTACTGTGATATACAGTGTCATATTTATTTTTAAGATTATTAAAAATCCATAAATATTTGGGAATTCCTTATTTGTTTCCTTAATTTTTATGACTAATGCAATGTCATGTCAGACCTGTGATGAAAGCGGGAACTCCCCAGCCAATCAGATAGTAGAATCGCATGGGTCCGTAGTTGATGTCTCGCATTTCGCTGAGCATGCGGTACACATGCAAGCCCTCCAGGAAGAGCCAGGAGAACGTGCACAGGTAGAAGAAGTGCAGCAAGATGGCAATGACCGTGCACAAGAACTGCAAGATGGAGGCAGGGGTGACAACGATAGCACTGTTAGAGACTGGGACTTCATCATTTACACACAATCATTTTGGAGGGAAAGCCATCGAAAGGCATTTGTCAACCTGTGTCTGCTGACAAGTAAAGCCAAGCGCTACATCTATCCCTCCCATTGCTTTAATCTGTCTGGTCAGAGCCATGTCCTACGTAGAGATGAGGTCAAACAACACACGGGGAGAGCAGACAATGAGAGCACGTACTGGGTTGTCTGCTTGGTTGATGCCCAGGATGAAGATGAGCTCGGCCAGGAAGAGGGCCGTGGCTCCATTGTTGATGATGCTGGTCTTGTTGCACTGCATGGCTCGCAGGCAGAGCAGGAAGGACGTGGAGAGGAACAGGAAGCCGAGCGTCACGCCCACTGTGCTCCACGTCACCAGCTTGACTGGCAGGATCTCACCGTTCTGAAAGGGTTATTCATTTAGTCAGTCATTCTCCGGAACGCTCACTAAATTCAAACTCACTCAAAACAAGAACACCTCTCCCTTCGATGCCATAGGCTGCTCCCTCAGAAGCTCCGCCCCACAATTTGGAAAAGCATTGCGAAGGCTAGGATATTGTTGTGTGTCGGATTATTTGAGCATCGCTGTAGTTTACAATTGCTTACTATAGCTTTAAAGATACGGTGTACTGTCCACCACAACCACAGATGACAACATTATTTGCACATGATTGTAGGGGGAGGGGTAGTGGGTTACGTGAGCCTGTTGGCACTGCAAGTAGAGGTGTAGAGAGGAGTGCAAGCCACTCGGCACCCACGTGTGTTTCAAACCAAAACAATGGCGTTTTTCTAGAGCCAGTTACAACCACGAGTGTCTCTTTAACAAGGTGTTACATAAGGTGCTTAAAGGTGGATAAAACCAGCAACAACATTTCCAATCAAAAGGTCAAAGGTGCATCAAACAAGTGTCACTGAGAATGTCATGCCATAAGACAGCTCTGTAGTGTATCATGAGGCTCAGTCACCTCTCTCCTGGAGACGTCCATGAGCACAGCAAAGCTGGTCATGTGGTAGCATTGGCAGCTGATGTGCGTGCTGTTCCGGTACACCACCTCGCAGCCTTTGGCCGACCAGCCCCCGCTGCCCGCACTGTCACAGAGGAGACCGGAGGAGAGAGAGAGCCACGTGAGATGAGAGGTGTTTAAACGGGCAGCTGCCGCTGGGCCTTCTGCTTGACACAGTACACTCACAGAATGGAGTGGTTCCAGAACACACAGATGGGCTTGGAGCGCTCCTCGGTGGTGACCAGGCGGAACTGCACCGTGATGGGCTTGTCCAGCGCGTGCTGGAGCAGCTCGTCGTTGTCGTGCAGGGTGATGCTGACCACCGGAGAGTTGATGACCGGACGCTTGGGAACTCTGGTGAAAAGTGACGTGGGAAATGTAGTTTCAACTTGGCTCAATGCATTTCAGGTCACACTCTCATGATTACTCATTATTGTAGAATTAGGTCCCATTTTACCATAACATCTGTGTGTTCTACATTACTTACAGATATATCTAATAATAATGTAGCATTATTTGTTGTTGTATTACCTTTAAAACATATAAATACTGTATATTTATTATTTATTGATAAATATATTTATTGTAGTATAGTATTCTCTCGTTAAATGTAAATATATTAATTATATTAGTATTATCAACACCAGACTACATTTCACATCATAAGTGTACATAATTAGAATAGATTTGAAACTGATGGTTATGTCACCCATTATGCCACACACATCTATACGTATAGATGCCAGTATACTGTATCTTTCTAGGCAATTCTTAAATAAGATGCCTAATTCTACTTTAGGATCACATTGGTGCTTCCTGTCAATCTGGTTTGTAATCAGGGGCGTTGTTTCATCAAAAGCTAAGGTCTGGCAAGTTGACATGACGTCAATGAAGGGTATCGTTTTTTATTAGTATTTTAGGGGGAGACATATTAAGAGGTGGGGGGGGGGTGAAGGTGCATAATTATTCTGGTGAATAGTTATGCATCTTCATCAAGTTATGGGGCGGTATGATAGTCAGAGAGATTACATAAGGACTAGTCACAGTTCAAAGGAGCTGTGACATGCTTTATAAAACGATTTCCAAATATGCTGCTTCACAAATTTTACATGGAAATGTATAGTTTTACATTCCCCCACTAAACAATATAGATATATCTCCCAGTTATAAACGGATTCAAAAGATTTAATAACTGAAAAACTGAATTCTCTAATAGGCTATTCTGAGTATTCTAAAGTTAAGGCTATGAAGCCACCTCCAACTGAAACAAGTCACACATACACGAGCCATTTACAATGAGACTAACGTTAGACTACCTCCTCCAAAGCCTACTCGTTAATGACCTCACGTTTAACGCTGGTGCAATAACCTTGTTCTACCACCCAATCAGACATTCTGACGAGAAGGACGGCAGTCTTGACCCGAGGGCGGGGTGTTTTGCCAGTAACGCCCAATTAGCCCTAAATCATGCTTTCAAACTAAGTTAAGATATTTTCTTTTCTTCCATGCGTTCTACCCGCCGGCCGCATTTCCTACGCATATTCGATTAGCTATGCTAGCAATTTTGTAAAGCAAAAATAAATTAAATGGCGATACAAGTGAAATCCTACAATTTATTTTTTTTAAAGCTGATCCCAAGATATGGCAGCTGCCATACCTTGGCATACCCAATTGACGCCTATACTCATTTAACATTCCTGAACATGGAGACAGGAACAAGCAGGTTATAAGCATAACACATTGAAATGTATTGTAAGTAACAACATAAGATACAATTAAAGATAAACAGTGAATGTGACAATATGCTGCCTAATGTAACGTGGGTGATGTGCATCAAGTCCATATGTGCGTCATCCATTCCTCCCACGCAGCCATGTCTTTGCAGGCAGTGCAGAAGGCACTGACAGCTCATTCCCCTTACCGCAGGCTCCTCTTGTCAGGGTCGTAGCTCTCCGGCAGCAGACAGGCCAGGCTGTGGAAGATAATGACGCTCGCCACCGCCTCCTGCTGGCTGTGGTCGGGGTGACGCCTCCTCCTGGACGCGGAGTGGTTCCTGTGGACGGGCTCCGGGAACGTGTCCAGGTGCCTGTGGGCTTTGGCCTCCGCCGGCGGCTCAAACACCGAGTCGGGCAGGGTCACGGCTGTCTCCACGTCCGCAGGCTGGGGGCCGCGCATTGACTGGTAGCGGGGCAGCTTGGCACCAGCAAAATTCACCTTCCTTAGGCGGTCTACGGAGATGACTGTAGGGGAACACATGGAGAGGATGGAACCTGGGGGCAGGGTGGTCTAGTGGTCTGGGTGTTGGGCTCCCAGCTGGAAGGCCGTGGGTTCGAACCCTGGTGTTGACCAACCTGTAAGCAGGCTTCAGCAAAATGCCTAACCCTCTAACTGTCCCCATATCTAATTATAGACAACAGCTTTAGATCAAACTGTCAGCTAAATGACATCATTCCGGCACATTCCTTGGCTGAGACACCGACATACTGATTACCTCAAGAAACAGAGCTCTGTCCTGGCTGTTGGTAAGCTGCCAACATACACACTGGCCCATATTGTGTGTGTGTGCGTGCACAATACAATATTTTATACTATGCAGAACTAGCTAGAAGAACAGTTGTGTCTTAACTGCCTCCAGCTTTTAGCGTACGTTTATTTGTGCACCTCCCTGCTCTCACTGATTGGCTCATGATTTGTCCAATAGGAAAGGAAGATTTAAGACGAGCGTATTCATAATTCATGTGTGTGTGGGGAAAAGAAAGAGCAGAGAGACAAATAACGGTACAATTTAACATTTCAATACAATACTCGCACTGACGATATCGTGTTCCGTAACACTGTCATCACATTAAGACGTGTGACCATAAGGATGTAGTGAGTCAGAGACAGACCCACCTATATGTGGGGTAACAATGGTGAAGGGGCTGAGGTAGGTCTTCTTCATGTTCTGTGCCAGCGTGTTGGCGTACTCCTCATACTGGCGCAGCAGGGCGGCCGTGCCCCCCTCCGTGTGCTGGATCAGCTCCCAGTGAGGCCGTGTGTCTGGGGACAGGATGGCACTGCCAACGCGCACCAGGTTCTGTTAAGGCACAGCAGGGGGTCAGAGGGACAGGAAGTGACATCACCATAATGATACAAATGGCCACACATGAAGAGTTTGGCATCCGCTAGTTCTACCTGTGGTACTGTATGTTTATATCTGGCAGCATATCTAGCGTTTAAATTGCTGTGTTACAGCCTGGTTACAGTATGTTATGGGTTCACTGCTATTAATAGGAAGGTTTAACAGTTTATTTGGTTTATATTTTCTTTTTTTGCCATTTAAAATATTCCATAACGCTCTTAAAAAAATATTGATGAAGGAAAGAATCAGGGTTTTCTTTAAGATAAGGCTTATTTATGTGTTTTTCATTTAAATATACCCACTGATCGGATTGGCTGCTGTAATGAAACAGCTTGTAGAATCACATACATTTTATATGGATACTATGTATGTATCCATATGGCAAAACAAGGATGAGCTTCAGAGTCAACATTTTACCAAGCTAGATAGTCTCTTAGATATTTTTATTTATCTCATTATATATTTCGATTTCCTCATATACCGTAAATTTTTTCCCTGCACAGTAGGCTATATTTGTTTTATGCTACACCCAACAACGACTACACTCTTATCTTCATCGTTATGTAATGTTATTTTACCTTATTTAAATCTTATCTAATGTTATCTTATCCTACTTTGTGGTTTACTTTAGTTAAGTGCACATCTTGAGTAGCCTGATCTTATCTTAGTTTATTTAATCTTATTTTACACTACACTCTTAAGATGACATTTACCTCAGTGAAGTGCACGTCCTGTGTAGCGGTCAGGTTGAAGCCCTGCTGGTTGCTCTCGTGCTTCAGAAGGCTCTGGGTTAGCCGGTATGCCACCTTGACGTCGCTGCCGTAGTACTTCAGTGTGTGGGAGGTGGCGTTTGCCAACATGGCTGCCGTCTGCTTGACATGGTCTGAGTCCACGAATGAGGTGTTACGAGACAGCTTTTCAGACTAGAAGAAGGAAAAGCATCACCGATACCTTTTAGATAGCTAATACATTAATCATTAAACATTTATTAATTTGCTCTGTACGTTTATAAACTCATTTTATTTTTTATTTATAGACTCATTGTTATTTGAGCACAAAATAAATTGAAGAAAATGTATTCAGTAATTTCAAAAGTAAAAAAATACAATTTAGTGTATTTTTAACAAAACATATTCCCCACTGTACAGACTAGTATATTCTTTACAAACAAATTCTCCACTGTACAGACTAATATATTCGTAACAGAGGAACATATTCTCCACTGTACAAACTAGTATATTTGAACAAAACAAACATTCTCCACAGACTGCAATGAAACTCTACACACCAAAGCCTTCAGCTTGGTGAACGTAACAGAGGTGCAGTTGAAGAGGTTTGGAGGAAGCCATCCCTTGTGCTCATCGCAGTGCCGAATAGCTGTGCCTGGGAAAGGGAGAACGTGTGTGTGTGTGTGTGTGTGTGTTGTTAAGAAAATGTGCCAGATAGAGGGGAATGGAAGGCAGAGGAGAAAGCGCTTGAGGCAAATGTCACACATTTCCATTATTGTATGGTAATTTGCTGAGCTGCAGAGAGCAATATTACCAGTGGATCCCTTGGGACAAGGAACCGCTGCAGGAAGACCAAACTTGGTCCTGGGCCACCAGATCCCAGCTTCGATGGCCTGAGGACAGCTGTCATAGATTACTGAAGGGACAGGAGTGATGGCACAGGAAAGGGGGAGAGAATGGAGAGAGAGAGAGAGAGAGAGAGAGAGAGAGAGAGAGAGAGATAGGGAGAGAAAGAAGGAGGAGTATGTGTTTTATATTTGTATCTATAAAACACATTAAGTGAACCCCTTTGTTACACTGTGTCTCTGTAATCTACCAGTCACATGAAGCTGACCTTCACAGCCATTGGGGGACACCTCAGCGAAGGGGTTGTCACAGCGATCACACTGGCGACCGATAACGCCGGGCTTACACTGGCACTGGCCGCTCCCTCTGTCACAAGCCCTGGAGAAAGATCCTATTGGATAGCAGTCACACAAGAGGCACGTATCGCTCCCCTCAGGACGATAGTGGTTGTCCTGTTGGGAAATAGAGCGAGATCACTGAAAGATCCCCGGCTGTTGTTTTAGTTGTGATTTGTGTGTGCTGGTTCAAGCCCTTGGTTTGACACTAACTATAATTACAGCAAGAAAAATAAACTATTTTTGATGGCACTGAAATACTTCACACAGGTGTGTGCTTTGTCTTTGTTCATTAAAGCGACAGTCCTTGATCTACAGCTGGAATTAACTGTTGAAACTAGCGTTACAAAAACTACATTTTGCTGTTGTGGGGAGCTATTTCGAGGTGTGCTCCTTTAAAGAGGCATCTACAGTTACTGGGGAAGGTATTATTACAATCTCTTCCTCCAAAGGTCGTGTCTGTGACCTTGTATGCAGCCCTGTGTGTTACTGTTGTCTAGAATGCATCCATTTTCTATACTGACCAACTGTAAATAAGTTGAATTCAGTGTACTGTATGTAGGTACCACTATGTAGGTACCGGTATGTATGGAGGTAGTTTATTGTTTGTCTGTATTTTAAACAGCAGGTTTGTGTCCAAGACTAATTTCCTTTGGGGCAATACAATCAATCAATCCATCCAGCTATCTGTCTATCCATCTATCTATATATCTTGTGCACCTTGCAGCGACACTCTCCACTGGTCTTGTTGCAGTCAGAGTCAAGGCCCTTGTCCGTCTGGCAGTCACAGGGACCACATGTGTTGTGGCCCCACCAGCCTCTGGGGCAGGGCAGGTCAGTCCTGGGGAACACACCCTTTAGTTTAGCCTAGCCACATGTGCACCAACAGCACCATTCACAATGCACACAGAATACCAATATACTTTTATTGTGAAGTAGAAATATGGAGCGTGACATACTTCTTTTCACAATACTGGCCAAAGTAGGCGGTGGGACATTCACACGTGTAGCCGTGCACAGAGCTGGGCTTCCTAGTGCAGGACGACTCGTGCTCACATGGGTTTAGTGAACAGGCATCAGTACAGTTGTCACCATAGTAACCTGGAAGAAGCAGGATCATTTGACAGTTTAGATTCTTAGTCCTTAACATTATTAAATAATATATCTTAAAATAGGCGCTATAGAATGACTCATTTCACAAGAACATGCATATTACAAAACCACACAATTGCATTTACAACATGCCAATTTATAAAATTTCGACATAAAATAAATGGAAGCAATGGACTCTATTCACGTGTCATAGCAGGGTAAACACAGCTATAGCTAATCAAATTAACGATGAGTCTGATTAGCACGCATTTACACTGAGCACAATACTATTGGCTGTAATCAAACACATAGTCACAGATGAAAGCGGCCTATTAGTTCAAAGCAATCAGGCACATGTTGATTGCACTGTGTCGGCTAGAGAACAGCTGGTGGTGATGATAATGGCTGATTGGCGGGAAAACATAATCCGATACTTCCACACAGCCCTGACATAGAACATAAACAAAGTGGCGAACACCGCTCACGACAACAAAGCCGTAGCACTACGCTTTTGCGTCACAATGCGTTCCAACGTGCGGAGGGATATTGTTTTGATTTCAGCTGGACGCTAACAAGCGTCCTGGAGAAGGACTGACCCTGCCTTTAACAGACTGACCGCTAAGGCAGGTGCATGAGTGGCTGTCCCAGTCGTCGCTGCAGTAGCTGTTGGCAGGACAGGGGCTGGAGCCGCAGGGGTCGGCCACACCACAGCCCTGCTCGATGTTCACCTTCCTGGCCTGAGACAGGCTCAGCACGTCCCCCACACGCAGACCCTGGAGACCACCGCAGTGGACACACAGTCAAGCACACACAGAATACAACAGATATGGCTGCTCATATTGACATTTACATTTAAAAACCTTCACTGCCCAGTCATATTGACTTTATGGCTACAGATTGTATATGTAATATTATATTAAAGCTGCATTACGTAATATTTGTTTGAACAAATATTTTATATTAAAAGGATTACTTAAATGTAATCCTCAGACCTCAACACCTTTCATGAGCACCTCTCACTATTGTTGATATAGCCATTTCCACATTTGTTGTTGTTGCTGACAGACGTGGATCAGAGCCAATAAGCACTATACTGAGTCTGCAGCGTATTCAGCAGCTATCTGACAGATCCAGAGCACTGAATAATGTGACGCACCTAGCATTACTTTATGAAGTCTGTGAAGTAAAACCCAGCATTTATCATTCTTTGGGACGAATATGGGGACAAGAAAAACAAAAAAGTGAAAAAAAGTGTCAATTGTCATATGGAAAAAGATTTCCACAGATGGGGAGCTCTAAAAGATGAAAAGCGACTTATCTTATCACTGTTGGCCTACTTATCCATGCCATGAGTAGCCTATTATTTTATTGTTTTTGAAGCCAATAATAATTTGTAAACACGATAAAGTATTGCAGTAGCCTATTGGAAATACTGAAGTACTATTTCAAACTCTGTACTGAGATAAAAAGACGTTCATTTTCTGTGTTGGACTGGATTTTTAGACTGCCGTAGTGTAGTAAATGCACAGGCTATAAAGCTTTAGGGACTTCTACTATGCATGTGTCGTCTTTTACGAAATGTTTGTTTTGAGGCTGTACGCGACCACTAAAGCTTTAGCGGGAGTAGGTTCTCACTTCTGTTGCATAATGCAACTTTCACAGTCAATTCGCACGGTCACCATGCCATCATTTGTGTTGTGTTTTGTTTTTCAGCTTTGAAAAGTACCAGGGTCTATTTGCCTCGACACCAGTAATAGTTCCACCCATATCCAGCAAGAGAACCTGGAACACCTCCCAAGGGAGGCGCCCAGGGGGCATCCTTACCAGATGCCCGTACCACCTCAACTGGCTCCTTTCG
>JAODUE010026571.1:0-22456 GCA_027564755.1 Amblyopsis hoosieri
GCATAAAACCTTACAAATGAAAGGGAATGTTTTTGCAAGGAAAATTTATGAAAAAAGGGCCTAGTTTACAAGAGGTTGTATAATGTCAGTCAGTGGATTTCATTTAGGCTAGAAGGATTAATGTAAAGGACAAAACAGTTTGCACGGTCATGTCCTTCACCTGCTCATTACAGTTCTGTGTGCATTATGGCTTTAAACTGGAACCATACATACACCACACATATACAGTATTTCAGAGAGAGATACATCAACAACATTACATTCTACACTGTATTAACTGTAACACACATATCACAGAACTGTTTTCCACACCAGTCACATCCGTGTGTACCTCCAACTCAGGATTCAATACTAAAAATTATATTCTCTCCCATATGGCTCTCATGGCTGAAAAGTTGGCATTTCCTTCAGTGCATTTGATGCATTATTTTATCTCTGTCCATAGAGCATTATAGCGCCGGTGGCTGACGTCCACACAGCAGGTGGGTGAGAGACAAACAAAATAAATCCGCCGACTGAATGTCAATCTCTCCATCTCAAAAGAGTCCAGTCAAACTAAAATGAACCTCAAAGTTAATGACTGCAAGCTGCCAACTACATCAAAGTAGCAGTACTCTCGCTTCAGAAAATCATAAATGCAAATAAAACGTCTGCACCAGTAGAGTAAGTAATTATAAACCTAGTGGAGCTGTGGCACATGCAATAATTCCCTTCACATGTGGGCCTTAGTGCATTGGGACTAGTGTTGGGCAAGTTACTCAGGAATAGTAATAAGTTACAATTTACTTATTACTCCTTCAATAAGTTATAATATTACTTTACTTCACTGGGTGTTAAAAGTAATTAGTTACGTTACTATATTATTTTCACAATAACTACCCTGCCTCGCTCCTTCCAAAAAATGACAACCTGTGTAGCCAGATCATTTTAGAATAAAATCCTCTTGATTGGAACAATAATGAACCTTAGGAGTCAACAATCAGCCAAATGAAAACATTGCAGCCTCTCAAACCAGATGATTGGACAGGTCGGCTCAATTAGCCTACCCTAAGATTGCTAGGAGCAGCAAAATAATAAAGGCACGTCTTCATATGATGGAAGATGGTGGGAATCTAGTTTTTTTAATGCAGTAATGCAGCGTTACTTGAATTAGTAATTGTAATAATATTACTGTTTTGGAAAAAGTAATTAGTTACACTACTAGCTACTGGAAAAAAGTAATAATATTACAGTAACTAGTTACTGCCCAACACTGATTGGGAGACCATGAATCCGTTCAGTGGTCATTTCTAAATCCTTCCCGATATCTCTCTCAAAGACAAGGCTATAAAAAAAGTAGATACAAACCAAGGCCCTCAGTAAGATGCACTACATACATCCTGTAAAGAAGGTAATTTAGTACTTCTTTCGCTATTTTATCTTCCCCACCAAAACCCTTGCGCTGTACTGTTAGTTCAAAGGCAATGTGGTTTTCAGGTGGAAAGAACACCTCACCTGGCTTGTTTCTTTGGCAGTGTTGAGGACTATCTTGAGTTGTCAGAGGACGGCCTGTGATGTTGCTCTTTCTGAGGCAACAAATGATAGTGAAGACGATGTGGGGTTCCTTGTTTTGCAAGGAGCTGACTGCCTACTGTCAATCTATCCATCCTTGCTGTTACAAATATATATACAACTGTATATACTGTGTATATATATATATACACAGTATATATATATATATATACAGTATATACAGTATATATATATATATATGCAGGTATCTATTCATGCGTGTAGTAGAATTCCCCCTTGAGGGATAACTAACTAACTAACTAACTAACTAATTACTTCTATTGTTTACCCCACGTAATTAGACAGAATGTCAATAGTAGACAGCAGAGCCATGGAAATAACGGTCACATGGTTCATGGAGAGGCTAAACCTATTGCACAATAGTTCCCGGAAGTGCTTGGTGGGCAGTTTGAATATGTATATACAGATCCAGAGCCAGGGTCAGTCATTCTCGAGAATGCTTGCTAACTTAAAGCTCAAATCAAAACAATATCCCTCCACGGCGTCGCCCGACACATGAAAATTTGCTCACAAAGCAAAGCGTAGTACAGTATTACGGCTTTGTCGATGTGAGTGGTGTTCGCCATTTTCTTTATGTTCCTACAGTATTTACGGGCTGTGTTGAAGTATCAGTTTATTCTTTCAACACACACAGAACATGGTAAAATAGCGAAATGCCAGGATATATTTGTTGAATTTGACAAACAAGCTTACAATTGGCTTTCAATTAGCTTACAATTAGCTTGCAATAACTGACTATACCTTTAAAAGAAACACAAGATTATTTGGACCCCACCTTTTAAGTGCAAGATCTACATTTACCACACGTAACAGCATCACACCTACATGCAATATTAGGCATACTGTAATGTACACAAGTGGTTACATTTCAAATGCGTGTTATCCATTGCATATTTAAAATAAGCTTCTCAACAACATGAACATCATCTCCCACTCACTGGGATATAACATGATAGAACAATCCATTATTAGTACAACTAGGGAAGTTGAAGCAGCAGACAGAGCAAAAAACAGCAAAACATATTTTCCCCACTGTGTCAGACTGCACAGACACCTTTGTACACATATATATGTACACTATACGCACATGCTACACAAAAAACTGCACATGAAAGTTTACTATGTAGCTGTTCATATCTACTCACATTTTAGAATGGTACAGTAATGCGCCTTTGCTACAGTGTGTTTTGCAGTTATCCTGAGGTCAAGTTGCTTATAGAAGATCTGCACGCATGTCATGTATTCCATTGTGTGCTTGTGTGGTAATTTAGTTGGGAAAAAGCATGCAGATGTCAGAAATATGAGGGCGCGTAAAACCTCATCGTAAAGGAGCGCTATCAATAAAACGTGTCAATCGCAGTTAGCTTAGCTCAGATATATATCAGTAGTCTGCTACAGGAATCTAATATAATATATATACAACACACGTCAGTATGTAGAGCTTCTTACTTTATTCTGTTTAATAATAATACATTTAGTTTATTTAGTGCTTAAAAAGTACTCAAAGACACTTTACATGGTAAAAAAATACGATAAAAGTATCAATATAAAAACCACAGTAACAGCTTAGAACTAACAAAGACAAAAAACAATGAAGAAGACATGCTTAATTAAAACTATTTCAGGTTAAAAGCTTCTCTGAACAGATGGGTTTCAAGTGCCGTTTTGAATGTGTTAAATGATGTGGAATGTCTGAGGCGGTGGGGGAGAGGGTTCCAGAGGGTGGGGGCAGCGATGGAGAAGGCCCTGTTCCCCCAGGTTCAGTGTTTAGGGCGCGTGGGAAGGGAAAGGTGGTTGGCATCAGTGGATCTGAGGTTGCAAGTCGGAGAATGATGGTGTAGGAGGTCAGTGAGGTATGAGGGGGCAAGGTTATTTAGAGCTTTGTAAGTACCCTGCTCAAACATCCAGCATTGCTGGTCACCAGCATAAGGTATGGTTTGCATGCTGGAACGAGCATGGAATGCTGGTTTGCTGGTACCCCGGCATCCCATGCTGTTTGCAGGTGTACCAGCATCCCATGCTGATTGCTGGTGTGCTGGTATACCAGCTAGACCAGCACTACACCAGCACTAACCAGTATGAACCAGCATGGAATTCATGCTGGTTTATGATGGATTTTTTAGCAGGGTAATGAGCAGGATTTTAAACGTCTTTGTTGGATAGGGAGCCAATGGGGGTTTTGGAGTACTGGAGTGATGTGGTTTCTGGTGCTGGAGTGAGTGAGATGACGGGCGGCTGAGTTTTGGATGTATTGGAGTTTTTCGAGGAATTTGGTGGATGTGCCGTACAGAATGCTGCTGCAGTAGTCCAGCATTATTGTTTCAGCTGCTGAGAACGAGAGGTTGGGACGAAGATGAGCAATGTTTTTGAGATGGAAGAATGCAGATTTTGTAATGTGTTTGATGTTGTGTTCAAAGGAGAAAGTTTGGTCAAAAATAACACAGAGGTTTCAGATGTTTGTTGACGCTGTAACAATGGAACCTTCAATGCAGAGGGGGATGTTTTGGCAGGATTTGATGATGGATTTTGGACTGATTATGAGGATTTCAGATTTGTCACTGTTGAGTTTAAGAAAATGTCCATCCATGATTTTATTTCAGTTTGTGATGGTAGCGTAAGTGGCAGCAGTGATGGATTTAGTAGAGATGTAGAGCTGGGTGTCATCGGCATAACAGTGGAATTGAAGTCCATGGTGGCGAATTGACCAAGGAGGATAATGTAGAGGATAAATAGCAGGGGACCAAGCATCGAACCTTGGGTTACTCCCTGCAAGACTGGGGCAGTGTTAGATATGGATTTGTTGATGCTGATGAACTGGTGGCGATCAGAGAGGTATGCTTTGAACCAGGAGAGGGCAGTGCCAGTGATGCTGAGGGAGGATTCTCTTCAGGTGTTGTATTTGTTTGCTGATAACCACCGACGCTACTGTACGTGAATCAATAAAGTCAGCTGATAATTTGCCTATGCATTTTACTCTTCTTACTTTTATTACCAAACAACGTGCAACACGTTAAAAGGTCAGCATGAGATGTAACATTGTATTCAAGAACACAGCAATTGCAGTAAATGCAAACAATAAGTATTATTGATTATTTGCTTTGCACTGTATAAAGAGCATGCAACAGCATTCAACAACAATAGACTATAGACTTTATCACTTTGTATCACCAAAAGTAATAGGCCCAATACCATTACCATTACCATTACATGCAGTCGTGTGAATAATTTGCTTGGTTTGTAACTATATGTCTTCCAGGGCTTTATTAAGAGGTACATGGAAAGTTTGCGAGCCAAAATGGTAGCACTGCTGGTAAGCGTGTGTGTGCGTGTGCATGAAAGTGCGCGTGTGTGTGTGTGTGTGATTTAAGGAGACATTGATTGAATGGCTTCTCCTGGTTTGTCTGCCATCGGGAAACAAGCCAATGGCATGTGTGTGTTACCTGAGACTCCCAAGCTGGCGCTCACAGCGAGAGGCCCTCGAGCAAGGCATCCCTGACTGAGGGTCAGTAGTGTGAGCGCTGTGCTGCATCCAGTGCTGTCTACCACAACTCTTCGTCAGCCCTAACACACACAGCTGCCATGCACACAAACAATGAAACAGTGATAGGATGTCCTGTGTATGCCACTTGTCAAGCTAAGATCCCATGACATTGAACATTTTATTTTATTTGAACTCCAAATATAAGTAACTTACTTGTTGAAAATGTGGAAATGTTGTGTCGTGGCCAAACCTTCCACAACAATGGAAACATGAACACCGACACACATTCACAATTGCTTTACCATTGGAGGTGTGTTTGATGGCAGTGATGGTCACAGAAGAGGCATGCATAGTGAGGGTATAACGATATTAATCACCCCCACACATCCACCCCACCCCTGTGTAATTCTCAAAGAACAATGCTCATATATATTACAGTCTATTTATGACTCGTGTACACGCATGAGAACAGGATGCGGTCTAATTCTGTCAACATCACATTGTGTGATCAGATTTTCTTTGTATGGCATGGGCCCCCAATCAAAACCTCTCCGTGCACAGTGTAACAATTCTCCCAGCGAAAGCCTGTGTCTCGATTACGCTTAAACAATTGAGGCGAGCTCCCACCATAATCCATAATGAGATTTCTGGTGGTTTCACAATTGGTACTCTATGATGAACTTAAATGAGATGCTTTTGAAGCGGCGAGACCCAATCAGCGCTGTTATTCAGATTACAACTGGGGCTGGGGTGGGCGCCAAAAAATTAAAAAAGAGAAGAGAAAAGAAAAGAAACGAAAAGAATAATAAAAAAAAGCTCTAGCCAAGCGAGGGGAAAAACGTATTGATCCATATGCATTGTCTCGTTAATTTTGCTCGAGGTGTGGATTCCTCCAGATCAATATCTAGCGACTGCATCTTTATTCTTCTGTGTAACCTATTACTGTCCTCGAAATGCGAAGCCCGCGCCACAATTAGAGCTCTGGAGCGGGCAAGGCCAATCGATAGCGCAGATGTATGATCTGCTAAGGTGGGAAGCAATAAGTAGTCGAAGGTACAGCGAATATTCTTCCAAGGCTAAAGGCTAATCTGGGTGAATGACTCCAGTTTAGTCAATGGCCACTGTGGTTCCCCCCCCCCCCCAAGCCTGACACAGGGACCTGATGATGGCTTGCCACAAATTCGGACGCTTTGGTCCCTGGGTCGTTTCCACCTATCTGCTGATGTTAGGATGGTAATGATCCACTGACTTTTGTGTGATGCACTACCAGGACATCTCTATCACCAATAAGAAAAGAATAACCGACAGCGGACTATAAACACGATGTAAAATATTTTGCAGACACCACATGTTTTACGTGAATGACATGGTTAATGTGATGGGGATGAAATATGAATGCTCTTTAATTAAATTGCACTCCAAGGAACAATAAAATATCCCGTTTATTTACTTAAGACGCAGTTTGGAACACTATAAAGTGCAGTGTGCATGATTTAAAACATATTTAAGATCATAAACTGGACGTTATTACACATTATATATTTAGGGGTGTTAAAATTTTTGTATTTTTCCAACTTTTAGCGGTTGTTCAGCTTTGCTTTGAGCTGTGCCTAGGAAAAAGGTAAGAAAGGATTAGCTATTTTGGTCAAGGGGGTTTACAGTAAAGCCATATCAGGGCCTGAGCAGAAAGATTACCTGTGGAAGATTACTAGCTAAAAGAGCCCACTTCACTCAAACACCAATGATCACTTTTGAGCAAATTATAAACCTGCAAAAAAATCACACCAAGACCAATGACAACTTTTAAGTACCGGTAATTGTTAGTAAAAGGTAAAGGATAACAATTCATTCCTTTTTTTTATTTAATTTATTTTATTTTGTATGTGATACAACTCTGAGTTGATAATGTTCTTGAATCAGATGCAGAATGAGATCTCCGTGTATGTCAAAGATTTTCTCTCACACGTTTTTTCCTATCTGGAGAACATTGGATGTTGCCATATTATGCAGAGCTTTTATGCCATATCTTTCCATGGTTTCCAAGTAAATAGAATGACCATAAATCAGAGCTAAATCACAAAGCAGAACTAAGATTATGTTGAGAATAATGCAGAAGTCATAAATCTTCCATGCTGCTGACAAAAGAAATTATTCTAGAATTGTAATATTTATATATAATATTTTCAATTCATATTAAACCGACATTGATGGATGCATCACCATTTTCTAAAAATGCAAACTGCCATTTTTTGTTGTGGCACTGACAATTTGACAGTTGTTTATTGTGTGCGTGTGGTCTCATTTGGTGGAATACATTTTTTTTAAATGTATTTTTTAAACATGCCTGTAATATATTTACATCGTTTTCGGTACCTCCGCACAGAAATTGACGACAAAATCTGACAGTTGTCACTCGACACCTAACCTCATCGCGCCAAAGTGTCTCGGGAAGTGTATTGGCAGACGGTCAGTTTCTACAGTAGACTACGCTGCCGCATCGTGCGTGACTGCGTGTCCAAGGGTTTACGGTGGCTGCTGGTTATTTGTCTGTGGATTTCACTGCCAGCCCGTAGGAGTTGCAGCTCTCAGGTAGTCACTGCAGCATGAAAAGCAATGAATAGGAGAGCTATCTCACGGTTAAAGTCCACTTACCTGTTGAGGGCCCAGTGCTCTATATGTAAATGAGAGTGCCTTGTAACAAGTACGTATACACACGCACGCACGCACACACACAAACACATTTTCCCCCTCTTTCTTGTGCACTCGTTCTCTCACCTTCCCCTCACGCAAGAGCGCGTGCGCACACGTCTGCTGATCCTTCCAGCGTTGTAGTCTTGATGAGAACAAAATACTCAATGAAGCCCTCCGCGCAGCCGGCCGGACGCGAGGTGACTGCGTCCTCCTCGCCCAACTCTCATTTGTTTTACACCGCCTTTTGGTACCTCTCCCTTCACTCTGTGTGCTGTAAGGAAATTGAATCAGACACTATGTTGCTGAGGCTGTTAATCTAGCCTCCACTGTGTTATGAAGGCACAGGAGTCTGCTTTGCTTATAGAACAGGGTCGTTTATTCAGAGCAGGCGCGACACGCAATCTGCAAGGATGAAAGGCCGAACTGACGGCCGTCACTTTGCATGCAGTTGACCCCTGCTCCGCCTTGCCCTGGCCTGAGTAAAGGAACCAAAGATAACGGCGGCTATTAGCGCATCAGACGGGCCTCGGCCAAAGGCCCGGCATTGGAATCCCCTGGAGTCCTCGTGACAGGGAGGGTCAGACGCACAGCGGCATGAGAAAAACAAATTAAGAATACGGTGCGAGCATTTCATTAGCCATGACAACGTCATTCAGTTTAACGAGCATTTCTTGCCCGGCTTAAGTCTGCCAACCAGCCTCCCTTACTCCCAGGTCGCTCGGGGCAACTAAACGTCCTCGCCAGTCAGCCACAAAATTGAAATTGAGGGCGGCGTTTGCCAGAGCTTTGCGGGTGTACACAAAGATGGACCTGCGCTGCCAACATGCCTACTGGTGCACAGGGGTAAAGCGGATTAATAAAAAATATTTCATATGCATATTTATTTTCAATAGAAGCCCCTGATTCACAGAGTGACATTCAGCTGCCCTTACCGATTATGTCCGTCACGCTCGCTGTCTCTTTCTGTTTGTCTGCCTGCCTTTCTGTCTTATTTTAATGTAGCGCCACCGTCCCCCTTGACCTAAATAATCACATCCATTATGAATGTTCTTCACATTACAAACAATTTTATCTCAATAATTGAGCATTGAGATGTGGGTCTTAGAAATACTATATGTTAAAACATTTTAATGAATAGCTTGTCTCATACAGTGGAAATATGCAATAGGATGAAAACCCTGGGAAGAGTAATGGCTGTCTTTGCCAAAAACCACACTGTGTGCAAATGTCAAGGCTCAAGGTTGGCGCACCACAATGCATGGTGGGGATTATATGTAGGCACACATCCAAACAATGGATAGGATATTGTTTTCTAAACGATATATAGTCACAATAAAAAGGTTTCTTCCAACCTATCCTCCACTCCAATTTAGTGTATTTCCTTATTTCCCCAAGAGGGAAATAGAGAAAGAGACCTTAAAAAGGTCTACGGCAACATACAGTAGTTAAATGAGAGAATATCTGTTTAAAATATGTTTGCTGTCATTTAGGAAAGTGTGCCTCGTAAACCGAAAGATTTGCTGGAGGATCGGGCTTTCAATGGCGAGGTTATTCTGCGCAGGAACCAAGCGAGAAAGGCAGGTTTTTCAACATTCAATGAGGCGCCACTCTGTACAGCAGCAATTCTCAAACTTCTTTGGCTTCCCTACCCTCTTTCAATTATTTCCCAAGCTCGAGTACTTATGATTGGATCACATAAAAGCAGTATTCAATGTTACAGTAAAGCTACATAAGTAGAAAACAAATCTATTAATGATCATTTACAAAAATGTCACGTAACCCCTGTAGTACCTGCAAGTACCGCTAGGGGCGTGCAAACACTGCCGTAGCGGAAAAGGTGGCATACACAATGGCCAATTCCGCATGGGTGTTAGAGCTCCCTAGCCTCGCGAGATCAGGATGGTCTCGCTTCAGAATCAGTCTGGAAAGCCTCAGAATCATTTTTAATGTGTCTGAACTTTCTAATCAGCGTCGTGTTTGTAGCTATGCGAGTGTGGTTAAGGTGTGCCGACCATGGTGCGGACAGCGAAAACGACCAGATGGTTCATCCAATCAAATGCAAAGTATTTTTTTTTAAAGTACAGCCATTCACAAACAGTTTCAATGTACGGCTCCCCAGATGGACTTGAGACAACAATTCCTCTGGCATGTCAGGTTAAGAGCTCCCCTCCTCTGTGTCGGTCATGGTGCGACCCACCCATGCATGCCCCCGCAGCCTGTGCCCGTCATAAGTGAAAGTGACTTTGAGAGCAAACGGATGCAGACCCTAAATTCGACCCTGAATCGGTTATGCAGAAGAGAGTCAGGTAGCAGCCAGCCAGGTGATGGATGGCCGCGGTTGGAAGCCGTGACTTTTTGGGTAATTGACAGTGACACACATAAAGGCTGCCGTTACCCCGTTTTAAAATGCGGTTATAATCTTTATCGACCGGGCTGCCTCGGAGGCCAATACGCCAACCGATCACACCAGCTGGAACTGTATGGCAGCAAGAGAGTGATTTGCACTGGCTTTGCACACGCCCCGCCCTTTCAATGCTCTCTTTCTCACTTGAACACATGCTCACGTACACACACACGCACGCACTCAGTATCTCTATGTTTTACCCTCGTCACGCATGCATATTCTTGCGTACGCAAAACTACACAGATAAATATGAAAACAAACCATTTCAATGCAGCGAGCGCAAACTGTCCAGAAAAGCGCTTAACAGGTACAATTCGTTTCAGCAACAGCAGACATGTACTGCATCCTGCAATTTTGTTGGAAATGTGCTGGCGAGTGCGCTGCACGGCTGCTCAAATTAGCGGCTTTTTCTACATCTCCTATTGCTCAGCTGCTTCAAACGCTGGCGGGAGGGGATGGGGAGAGCATGATAGCATGAAATTACAGCCCTGACGCTTTCCTTTTACACTCTGTCATTCAGGAGTTGCACTTACAACACCGCAGCTGCACCTGTGGAGACAGACGCCTGTGATGTTTAATTCACTCCGTCTACAGATCTCAGAGTTTGTTCAGCGAAAAGTTCTGTCAATCACTTTCGCTCGTTTGCGTCATTACTGACGGTTAGCAAGCATTGAGATCACTGTACATTAATAAGTGCGCCCGAAATGTAGAGAATTGCAAGTTAAGCTGCAGTGAAACTGGCCGTGCGTCGGTCCTATTGCATCAAAATTACAATAATATATTTTAATTGACGTAATGTGTGGAAGTGAGGTCAGTGATAAAGTGGACAAAGACTCTTAAACATTGGAAAACAAAAAGCCTCCAAATAGAGATATTCAAACTTGAATTACTAGAAGCACACACACAGGTGTAGAGAATGACCAGGTTTATTTGAAGTGTCCGTTGTGTTTCACTGGGGTGCGTTTGGAACATTAGCGGCTACAGGCCAGTGGTTATACACCGGAGAGGTAGTGTGGAAGTACTATTGATAAAAGAATGAAAGGTGCTTTAATGTGTTTTCTCATTTTAGAACTGTGATGCCACCATCTGTGTTGCTACGTAAAATATAGGAGAAGAAATGTTGAATATTAAAACAATCAATCAAAGCTTTATAAAGGACAGACACGCGGTACAGAATACATAACATTTTGTTCACATTATCACATTTTTACATATAGTATCGGCTAAAACGCCAATGGTGCCACATACTATATGGTGGTGGTAAACATATTGTTTGAAAACATGTTGTGTTAGACAAATATATGCACATATCATGCTAAATGTTTTAACGTTTCCTCTTCATTGTGTTCTATGACTGGTGAGAGCCATGAAAGTTAGAACATGTCAAGCAAGCCCCACACATTGTACTGTTCTGTAGCTCCATATTATACGTTATTATTATTAATAGTTATTATGAGACAATTTAACAAATCTCTCTGTTCTCTTTGCCTGGTTTCTGTGTCCTCGGTCACTGCCTGCCAAACCTCTCTGCCTCTAGGAAAGCTTTTATATTTGAGAGCCACAAATTTCAAAGGCCCCTGGCCAACAGTGTGGAGCTGATGAGATAGATATAGAGTAAATCACGGTGATAAGATATCCCATTTTCCCCAAGCAAGATCCCAACACACAGAGATAAACGGTGCTTGGAGAGAATCTATTAATTAATGTAAATGGAGGTTTGGATGCACAATGGTGGCCACAGGACTTGTGCAGCTACATATTACCGTGCAGCAACATCATTGGCTCATGAATGCTTGAGTGGATTCTGCATTGATTTCCACAGTGTGTCCATATGTTTTTTCTCTCGTTCCAAGGCTATATTGGTTGTCATGTTGTGTGGTGAGCCACATCATGACCCAACAAAGGGAATGTAAACGGGTTACATGACTCAATACACCTGAGCAATTTAGTGTTAAATCTTGTTTGTTTAAAATATTTTCATATACATGTGACAACCAAGCTCAGCTTTGCATGAGACCTGTTGTTGTTGTTGTCTGTTCACAGACAAGCAATCAATATACTTTTCAAATGCTGCACTCAACCAGCTTTCAACTCTATTTTCCTTTATGAATGCAGGCCTCTTGAACATGACCTTCCATCATGTAGGCTGCAAAGTGCTGGTCTATTCTTACACAGAAAGAATGGAAAATGGGTGCGTTTGTGTGTGTGTCTCTCAGCCAGTTCTTCACCAGGTAACATTGCGTGTGAGAGGATCGGAGTGCAAACAGCCCTCCATGACCTGCCATGCTTGTGTGGAAGTAGAGACCGTTAATAACAGCCAGCTTGTGTTGGCTTCCTCCATCTGTCACCTGGGTTTCTGCCACTGCCATGCCATTTGTTAGCCGCGAGACCGTCCTGATCTTGCAAGGCTTAAAAATGACATGGCAGTTTGACTTCGTCTCTCTTGGAAGTCATTGTGGTTCAGGCCGGTAAACCTTGTGTGTGTCCAATAAGCGTCTTACTGCTACAGTAGCTACCAGCGTGGCTTAGGTGTGACGGGGGCGACTTGAAACAACTCAAACAAGAACTATGGCGGGCCTTGCTGAAGTTAATGTATAGGTGATGCAAAATAGCATCAGTTTTATTATAATTTATTAGAAGCGTGAATTTTTCTCAATGGAAAATATGTTTTCACTCTTCTCCCGACTTTTCTACTGAGTGGATTTAACAACGGGCTTTGTTCACAGGTTCGTCCAATCACCTGCCAGGTATTTTTTTGAAAGCACCTGCCCTTTGAAAACTGTTTCAATGGACGGCTCCCCAGATGGATGTGTCTAACAGACACAGATATCTGCCGTGTTATTTTTAGGAGACCAGTGGCATGTACAGTTGTCTATTGATTCCAATGGGAGAAGTGAATGTGAACTATTATGACCGATTCCTTCACCCCATAGTAACTTAATCCATTTTACACAGGCCACAATTATCTTTATAACATTTTGACACTAAAATGGCATTGTTAAGATGGACAAATCATGAGAAAATGTACTTTGTTCGAGAACTGTCTCAACAACACATTATTGTGAGAACTGGCAGCATAAACATTGCCATAGTTAATTTACTTTTGATTAAGTTAGCTTGTTTGTGTATTGTAAAGTAAAGGTGCTTTTATTGTCACATACTGTACACATGCATGTAGAAAAACTGATCCTCTGCATTTAACCGATCCCTCAAGGGATGCTTCAGCATTCAAATGCTATTGCTCAAGTGCTATTGTTAACACCATGGCAACGCACAGCCCAATCTGCTTTCATCCAATGAGGTGACCACACCCACAGACCGGTAGAGAATCATTTCAAAACATTGATGAAGCTTGCAATGGGTGATCTTTGTGTTCGAATATCTTTGGTGGAAGCTACATCGCTCAAGAGGATGAATAGAGATTACCTCAACACTCATGGCAGACAGACGTATAGCTGTAGGAACGAATCCATAAATGCAAATGTGATGTGGATGGGTTTTCTTGACTTGTGGTGGCTGCAGTGCGAAAGGAGATCTTCATATTGCTCTTTGTGATGTACCGCCCCTCATATTTTGTATCGATCGCTGGGGAATGTGTTTGCGTTGAGTCATTTTTCAGTAGTCTTGTTAATTGTCTTGTAAAATACTCCCAGACATAGAGAGTATTTGAAGGCTATGATAGATTACTTGTAAATTATTTTAAATACTTCCATAGTGAAGAAAAAATAAAGAACCATGCCGGAGCAGGGAAACATTCTTCTTTACCAGTTTTGACTATATCTATATTCAAAGACCATTTTGTCTATTTTGCCATCTGTATTGCATCATTTGCCAGTTCCTGAGGGAGCTATTTTTTAAGAAACTAGCTAATCTAGCTAATCCTACCTGCGGTCATAAATTAGACCACAGTTATTAGAAAATGAAGCATTCTTATCTAAGAATCTTGTAGACATTTCTACAGACTTGTTCTCTCTCTCTCTCTCTCTCTCTCTCCCTCTCTCTCTCTCTCTCTCTCTCTCTCCCTCTCTCTCTCTATCACTCTAAAAAAATTAAATATGTTAAGTCATCTGAGAAAATGATGTAAAGTAAAGCAAGATAGCCTACCCCAGATATATATTTGCACATCTAAATGAAAACATCTGTCCAATTTGCTAACGTTTCGCCTGGCAACGATTTTAAAAATCCACCCGTTATTTCTGAAATGCTTGGAATTCTCTGCTGCACATTTTCAAGAGCACTGGCAGTTTGGCACAGTGTCGGAATTATCTTAATTCAGAGAGATTTACTGTGACAACTGACGAGAATATATTGTTCCAGAACAAATAGAGCATGCACACAAACGCACTTTCCATCAACTTATTGTAAATATATCAACAGCAAAGGTGCCATGCTAATCAGTCTTACAGTATAGGATGTTTATGATAGGTTGAATAAAAAACAACAACAGTAAAAATGTGCGGTATTCAAAGGTCATAGGGCATCAGCGCCATGAGGGCTTCATGCTGCTTGGATTTAGTGAGGATTCATCCGCCTTATTGTTATTGTTCTGTAAGATGTGTACTGTGTTTGTAGACAAACAGTGTACAACTCAAAACATTAGCCATGCCAAAAAAAGGTTTCCCACATTTGTGTTCTCCTGCCATAACCATGGACCAGCATAACGGAAGCGCTGAATGTCCCAGGTGCTGATTTATCTGGGCTTTTCACAAGGTTACAAAGTTCCCACTCAGTCTGCAACTTGTCTTCCATATTAATTACATAAACAACAGTGTGTGAGGGGCAGAGATGGGCGATGATATTCCCCGAAGCAGCAGGGATCAATCAATATTGATCAACAGTATCTCGATGTACGGCAACATCTCAAGCCTGAGACCTTGGGCAGCGTGAGTGATGATGGCACCCAGAAACGCTCGCTGTCTCTGAGACAATTCGCGCCAAACAGAGAGAGGGGTGGAATTGAGATGTAGGACACACACACACAGGGTAACGCACACACTCACACCCAGAAACACATTTTAGAGCTTTCTTTCTATCACTGTTTCCATCCCCTCCACCATCATGCAGTCGTACAGTCTCTCCTTCACTCTATCTATTTATCTATCTATCTATCTATTAGGGGTGCACAATATATCGACTCAGTATCGTAATCGCAATATCACGTCGCACAATATCATATGGAAAATGTAGCGGGAAATGCATTATTCAGTTATTTTGTGGAGAGATGTGTCCGTTGGCTGCTTGGCTTAGTTGTGTTTGATTTAGACAGAACAGTAAGATGTGTGGCTGAGAAAGATAATGACATAATAGAGATCGAAGAGGAAACATTAGTGGCCAGAATGAATGCCTCCTCGGTAGCTTGGAATTACTGTTGTTGTACCAGTCCAATATGATATTATATATATGTTTCGGTATGTCATGAATATTTTCTGATGCATTTTCCCATAACCTTTGTGTTTTAACTTATGTTTAAAAATATCGAAATTATTATCGATATTGCAATTTTCATTTTCCATATCGCAATATCACATTTCATAAATTTGTGCACCCCTACTATCTATCTATCTATCTATCTATCTATCTCTTACTCTCTCTCTCTCACTCACTCTCTCTCTCACTTACTCTCTCTCTCTCTTATTCATTCTCTCTTTATCTATCAATCTAAGTCTCTCTCTCTCTCTCTCTCTCTCTCTCTCTCTCTCTCTCTCTTTCTCACTCTCTCTCTTTCTTCCTCGCACTTGCAGCCAAGGGGTTGTTTTAGCTCTGGGCCCGTGAAGACGCATATGAAATGAAATCCATACAGCTCCGTCAATAGCGTCTGCCAACACATCTCCGACGACGTCGTCATTATTAATGTCTCCGCCAGAGGCTCGTGTGCGACCTAATGAATAGCAACCAAGGAACCAGAACCAACCGGCGCTCCACGGCCCAGCCCGTAAAACAACAAACGAGATTAGGAATGTGCGGGAGGTGAAATGCGTGCATGTTATGAGCAAAACTGTCGCTTAACTAAACACATTTTGGATTTCTTTTTTTCCCACTGACACATTTCTAAAAGGGCAGTGTGTATTTCAATCAGAGGGCAGGACGTATACACAACGCGCACACACACACACACACACACACACACACAGACAAAGAGACCCATACACACACACAGGCAGCTTTTCAGAACACTACACACATAAAGCCTAATACAATACACACACACAGTACACGCATGCACATAACAACACACGCACACATGCACCAACAATGGTCCATACTGTGTGTATGCACTCTTGCATGAAAAGCACGCACCCAGGGAGATGAATTAGAGTAACAGCAGGCAAAGGCAAGGCTCTCTCGATGGAAGCTTCTAGCAATTTCAGAAGGCTATTTCGGCTCTCGTGTATCCTCTATGTGTCTGTGTTCTCTCCATCCAAGGCTGAGGAAAGGATGAGTGGTATTTTTAACACCGTGGCAACAGCACTTTGTGCCTCTGTTAAATGTTTATTTATGTTTAGCAGCAGGGCCGGTTGAAGTCTCAAGGTTCGGCTGCAATGGGAAAGCGGTAAACGCACCTGAACCATCGATCTGATTCTTGTGGACGCACACTGATATTCACATGCTAACTGTACACCGATTGCCGTTCCCTGTCCATTAAACACAAGCGACACTTGGTGTGGCTGTGACATCTTCTACATCATGATATTCGTTAAGTCGGCCCATGTGTTGCGACCTTGTCGCCTTACTAAAGAGTGGTAGATTGAATTGCATCCGCTCCTTAATCGAACCTGTCCTACAAAATTACTGCAGCCCACATGTAGGGTGAAGAGGTTATTCTCTTGTGACGTCCATGAATTAGAGCAGAATATTGTCTGTCAGGTTGCATTGCAAAAATGTACATCTTTCATCTGACATGTTGTTACTCGTATATTTGTAGAACTGCAGAGGAAGTTAGAAATACTTAGAGTATACACGTCTTTGGCAGTAGCAATGGCTGCACTTTGCATGTAGGGGTGTATCGGTACGTGTATTCGTATTGAACCGTTTCGGTACAGACGTTGCGGTTCAGTGCATGCATGTTGAACGGTATGGTGCGAACCAAAATTCGGAAGCGCTAGTTTCACACGGAGCCTTTAAGCTGTATGCCTTGGCTCAAATTTGACCCACATGTCATGCTTTCAAAACAACTGTGTGGTGAAAAAGGTAAGTGTTGAATCAAAAAAGTATGGTGTGTCAGCGTTGTTCTACATCAAATACCATTGCACAATGCACGCAGAACAAAGGTTGAAAAAATGTTCTCGCATTTGGACTGACTGTGTGTGTGTACGTGTGATTATGTGTGTAGTATATGGCAAGAATGAATGGAAGGGGGCAGCTCTCCATGTTCCGACCACAACATGCTGTATAAACATAATATTAGACATGATTTAGGACAGTTATGTATCATGAAAATGTTAATATGTGACAAGACGTCATGTGAGAAATTTGCATGCTATACAATTTGCATGCTACACAATTTGCATATTTATTGTCACATAAGCAACTGCTGAACGTCTGATACAATAGGAAGTCGATATTCATTGGCTGTGAGCATTGTTACTCACAAAGTCTGTATCTGCAATTTTAGTGTTTTATTTACTAATTTCAGGTGTTCCATTTATTTTAACCATAGCCTAACAGATTTACCAGACCTGCAAACAGCCAGCTCAAGTTTCCCCAATGGATTCCTCTGTGTAAGTTTAACATTCCGACGTGGTCATTGAGTTATGTGGTTGATCGTAGTGCATGTCAATCAAAATGCCTGCAAAGTAGGCGGATCTTGACAGTTAACCAGCGCTGGGCCTCAAGTGCAAGGTCTAAAGCGCAAGGTGCAAACTACATTTAGGGCGCGTCCAAATCCACTTTTGCTAATTTAACAGTGCATAAAATGGTCTTTGTGCCAGGTGCATGGTTCAAAAGTGTTGGACTTACTCTCTTCATTATTCATGGGTGTGTTTTGGGCGTAACATACGATAAACCAATCTGAGTGTCATCTCCTATTTGCTTTAAAAATCCAGGCGCGCTTGTATCATTAGCGGATTGCTATTATATCAGCCGGTTTGTGAAAGTGCTGAAGCAGACCATCTAGGCAATAGGCGAGCTCCTTAAATTATGTTGATGTAGGTTACACACTAAAAATATTTCACATTGTACTCTTTTAATGTGTAATCCTTTGCATGTATGTGTGCTCCTGCATGTCCCAGTGTGTGTAACAAGCAGAGTGTACGCACGTTGAGCACCCACCATAGGCGATACCATATTGATAATGTGCCGCGCGCTGACTTTAGACGAGGTTTTTACTGGTCAATCACTTTACGCTGACAGCAATGCGCTAGACCACACCTGCATTTGCTATAATGTGGGCGCTGGATGGGAAAATGACATTTGTGTCGTTCTGAAACTAGCAAAGACACTTCGTTCCCGCATTTCGCCGGTTGTAAGATAGGGCCCGTGTGTCCCAGACTTGTAAAGGTTGGCTGTGCGAGACTACCCAGATGTTGTCTAGTGACAGCAGCCCTCTACATGTTAATTAAACACAGCTATTGCAATTAAGATTTACTATTGGCTTGTTTCATATCATATATGCCATATAATGACTAATAACCTTCTTGTAAAACTCATGAGAGAAGGGCATTTTATTTGTTTCAGGTAGATACACTGCAAAAAGAATGGGGGTAGTAACTCTTTATAGACAGAAAGCATCACTCAGGGATTACATAAAGGTACAAACATAAAACATAAAAATGTATTTCTCAAAATGGCATCATAATGGAATGAATTTGATTAAGTTGTCAATCAGATTGGTTCCACCTATCGCTCATTCCTATATGTATGTGTGTGTGCACGTGCATGTGTGTGTGTGTGCGTGCATGCGTACGTGTGAACATAAAAAACGCAGAGTAATAGATCTATCCAATAAACAATAGAGGGAATGTGAGTGAAATTACAGCATGTCATTCTGGTTTACAAGGATAAATTGATCTTGTTCATTCCCCCCGTGAAAAATACAGCCTCTCTTATTTTGTAATTCAAAAAATGTTTGAATAATGTTTCAGATAATAATGATGAATATGATGAATACTGATTGATGCTTGTGGTGTATTGAAATCACACAAGCTGGTTTATTGTGACTGGGTGTTTGGACATGTGAGGGTTTTCACACGAGGTGTACTTGCTCCTAACATCTTTCCCCATTATGGGGCCTGGTCCAGACCCCTTTCATTCATTACTCCCACTGGGCGCAAGCGGGTCCCATGAAAAGAGACAATTGTGGCTGTGCCTGTCAGACGACGGGCGTGTGAAGGTGTGAAGTGTGGGGGTTGGGGGGGAAAGGGAGGGCAGAGCCTGTTTGCAAGGCCTTGCCATTGCTCCTCATTTCCCCACGGGCTGAGCGACGGGCTGACCAGAGCTGCAGAGAACAGAACATATTGATCAGGAGCTAAGAGGAGAACAGAGGCTGTCTGAGTATCATACTCACAGGGGGAGGACAGGAGAATTGGCACTTGTTCCCAGTGAGTGCCAAGGACTCCAGTGGGGTCTTTTGTCTCCAGCCTGACAGAGGCCCCTTGGTAGCTCATTACACGCAGCGCTGCCTGTTCCCAAACCGACTTTTTTTTTTGGGTTGAACTTTTTCGGCAGGCTGTCTCTCCTCCGGCGCATAAACCGGCTCAATCCAGACGGCAGTTGGTGAGACACACTGTTCGGACACGTGGCACTGTTTACAGCATCTGTCCGCAGAATGTATTCGTTTTATTTCGGGAGTGATTTTGAGTGAACAATGAGCAAACATGCATTTCTTTAAAAGCTAATCAGCATCACAAAATTGATTTAATTCTGAAAGCAACAATTCTACAGTGTGTGGCTCCAGTAATTATTACCCTCTGAGAGATGCCAGGGGTTTTGATGGCATTCCATATCAGGCTGTATGTCTCTCAGATGGGCCAACCTTGTACCAGGCCTCTCGCCCAGGACTATCTTGGCGCCAATCTTTGCCAATCTTTGCCATCTGTCAGAATCCTGGACCTTATACTCCCCAGTGTAGAAAAACAATAATAACTAAAGAGGAGAGGAAACTGGAATGAAAAGAACAGGAAACAAGGGAAAATGAAAGGAAAGGAAATTAGGAGAGGAAGGATAGGAAGGGGGACCAGAAAACGCGAGAGGACATTTTAATAGGTTATGTATGTGAGTTAGCCCTAACTGCTGTTGTCGATATTCTAACATAATGTTGTATGTGTGTGTGTGACCTCTCCAACTCCTTATTCCCCCCCTCCTCCTCCCCGTTACACCAAAAAGCACCCCCTAACCAACCAGGCCAGTCCTGCCCTGTCAAAGCAATCGTTTTGAAACAGCAGATCATCGGTGCAGATGGATGCTCACGGACGGAAATAAGGGCTCAGACGGGAGGAGAGGGCCGTGCTGTCATTGTACGTGTTGCCGCTATAGCACCGCCATCGGCCCGATTCAGACTGTGCAGGGTATGCAGGGGCCTTGCTCTGTCTAATAGATGTATTCCTGTTTATTAAAACCATACCGACATCACTTGTATGCAATATTTTAAACATTAAAGTGGCTGCAGTATTTTCTGTGTAAAGGTATAGAAGAGATACTGTAATCATAATAAAGATGGAGCACTGTAATTAATTCATTTGGAAGCAAAAATTGAACTGTTCTTCTGGTCTCTTAGGTGGGCCACCAACAGCATATTGCTGTGGAGACTGACAGCTATAACTACCATGCATGGCCTGAAACAAAGTCAATTTACCCCAAAACAGTTGCTGCAGAAATACCGTTGTAGCCTCAGATTGATCGTAGGTACTTTAATGTGTTAAAGAATGAATTCATGTTATGAAAATACCCATTTAATACCAACAGGGAGAAATAATAGGCAATAGTATGGTGAAATCCGTGTACCTCCCCATTGACTTGCATGGAACACTGGGGTGTTGCGGTCTGCATAAAGAGTGAAAAGTCCCCCACACCCCTTTCAAAAAACCCTCTCTGTTGTCTTATATAGTGCGGTACTTGAGTCCTGAGCATAATATGTTGTGATCCTCGCTCCTCATCATTGTTTTCATATGCCGGGCCGGTGTGCGCTCGTGTGTGTGTATACTGTACAGTGTGTGTACTGTATGCGTGTGCGTCCAAGCGCACCTGGATATGTGTGTGGTATGTACCATTTACAGTGTATTTGTGCACATAGTTTGTGTGTGAAAATATATTGTGTGTGTGTGTGTGTGTGTGTGTGCGTGTGAGAGTGAGAGAGATTGTCTTGTGTGTGTGTGTGTGTGTGAGAGAGAGAGAGAGCATTTGTTTGTCTGAGATAATAGTGTGACATCTAGTGACAGAAAGTCATATAGAACCACTGTTCTCTTCACAGGGGTTACAGAACTCCAAATGGGGTCAAATGGTGGGGCTTGAGCAAGATGCCTACCCGTCTACCCCCCTAACTGCTCCCGGTGGTTGGTCACGCCTTGCATGGCAGCGATCACCATCGGTGTATTAATGTGTGTGTGTGAATGTGTGAATGTGAGGCAAAATAATGTATAGCGCTATATAAATGCAGTCCGTTTACCATTTACACCAACGTGAACCCACTCAGAGCTGTTGAGCCCGTAGGCATCTGGGCTGCCTAACACTGTGCTGAATACTGTCTGCCTACCTACTGTAAATACTTTCAGAAGAGCTTCTTCTTTTATTTATTTCTAAGATTACATTTGTACTCCCTTAAATTGAATATTTACTTTCCCTTTATTAAGACACATTTGCTTAATTTGTTTTAAAGTGTAACTGCACCCTAAAATGTGTTTTTGAGCTGTAATCTAAGTAATAGGATTGATCTGCAATGAGACACATTAATGCTGGTGTTAATATTGACAAAATTCCTATTTTTCTATACATCTGCATGTTATGGGCTGAAAAGTGCATAAAGTCATATCCGTAAAAAATCACCCCAGGACCCGGATGGTTTTCATCGGTACACTTAGTACGCTCATACGTCATCAAATTCAAATGTTAATGGGGATTCCCCTCTCAGCCCCTCCCCTCCCCTCACTCAGCTCCTTGACGCATTTTTCAAAGTTGAAGTGGAGTCAGGCTCAGAGCTGCCCAAGACAGCATGGGTCACCAGTGGATACCAATACAATGTAGCCTACATGCGCATTTGATTTAATTGATGCACAGAAGTGAGTGGAATTGAACATTGGACACATTTATTTTTGTCAATTATTATTATTATTATTATTATTATTATTATTATGTGTGTGTGTGTGTGTGCGTGTGTA